>OY856410.1:995929334-996061834 GCA_963693085.1 Alisma plantago-aquatica | reverse complement strand
TACTTGAAAATTTGGGCAATGATGTGTGTCTTGAGATCAACATATGATGAGGGATGGATTTCCTTCTTCCTATATGGAATCTCCAATTTCTTTAAGTATTTGTGAATATCAAGAGATAATTGGTGTCAAAACTCTTGTACAACTTCTCAAGGTAAAGCAAGTCAATGTGATTGGAATAGGTAGAACTCTAAGGATTGGATGGAATGAGTCCAATAAGATAAGAAATAAGAGAATCCTCTATGATTTGAATCTATATTCCAGCAATCATGGAGGGTTTTTGTGATCATGATAACGATTGGAGGCACTAATGTAATATAGTTCCATGTGAGATTTGCATAGAACTCATGAATGGATTTATTGCTATGGAAAGAATTTATGAAGCAATGACATTGAAAACATAGTGCACCAAGACATTGATCAAGAAAGATGTGTTTGATCTTTAGATCCTATATACCAAAGTCTAGAAAGGGTTTAAAGGGAAAATGAGGTGTAAGAAGCAACTATTATACCTAGTGACAATTTGAGGGTTGATAAAGGTGATGTCATTGTGGACAAAGGTCCTTGAGGATGGATCTATAGGAGGGTTGGCCAATGTTCTGGTTGAAGAGCATCTCTTTCCCCTACTTTACTCCATGGAAGGTTGAAATCGGGGAGAAGAAGAGATGTAGAGCCACCCTGAGGGATAGTGTTAGGAAAGGAGAAGGATTTGGGGTTGATATGCTAGCGTTTGGGTGGGAGTGGGTCTAGGGCATGAGGAAAAATAAGAAAAGAGAATGGTTGTCAATTTTCTCTAGTTGAGAGGGAGAAAACTCGGCCGAATGGACCCTTTAGCAGTCACATAATAGTGTTGTTGGTTATGTTTCCAGGTTGGGTAATTCCATTGACAATATCTATTGTTCAATCCCAGGCAGACCTAATGGTCGAGTTACCTCAGAGCAAAATCAGCCAATAGTAGGTTTTGTATCAAATTCAGAATAAGGATGGTAAGGCCTTAGAAATCCATGTAAAAGTGCCAAAAGAGCCTAGAAATAATTTTATACATATATTAGGCATGTTTTATCATTATTGGCCACTATTTTGTGTTAAAATGAGTGATAAGAAATCATTTTTACATGCATAACAAGATATTTACACTTGGTAGTTTTAAGCAAGATATGAATACATGATAGTCAAACTAAAACTAAAATAGAGGTGTATAAGAATACTCTAGATAGGAGACATAGAAGTATCATCAATTGGAGTGATATGTAATTGTGATCTAATAAAATTGAATTTGTCTCTAGCTAGGGGTTTAGTGAAATTATCCACAAGCTGATTTTGTGTATCCACAAGAGTGATGAAGATTTCTTTATTAGAAACATGATCACGAGGAAAGTGATTCCAGACCTCTATATATTTATCTCTACTATGTAATATAGGATTGTAAGACAATTTATTGAACTAGTATTATCACAAAGCATAGAACTGGAATCTTAGAAAATATACTAGTCTTAGAGCATTTGCTTCATCCATAGGACTTGGGCATAACGACTACCAACTGCTATGTCTTCAATTTTGGTAGTTGAGAGAGGCATTGTTCTTTGTTTTTTATAAAACCAAGAAACCAAACAAGGACCTAGAAGGAAACAAGTTCCACTTATGCACTTCCTATCAACCAAAATCTTGAAATAATCCAAATCACTATAGGTTGTAAGAGTAATACCATAGTACAAAATTTGGGGTTTTGGCTAGATACCTCAAAATACTCTTAACAGCTAAAAGATGGGATTTTCTAGGGCTTGATTGAAATCTAGCACACGGGCTAACACTAAATATGATACCTCAAAATACTCCAATCTTTATATACATATGATTCATATTATACATTCAATGTTTCGTCTCTTCCCGAGGATAACAAGTAGTTGCTTTGCTTCTAATATATATACAATGATAACATAAAAACCTCGAGTTGAGAAAACCAAAATCTCAAGTCATTTGTAAAAACCACAAAGAACTATCTTCCACGGACTTGAGAGTACAGAGACAACACATAGACTTCTATCTACAAAATCCTGATAGACAGCGTACTCAACCTGAGATACTACTGCTGTCCTTGCTGATATGATCCTTCTTCTGTAGTACGGTTCCTAGTCCCTCGTCTGAATCCACCTAAAAATTGTGGATCCCACGGGGTGAGACTATTGTCCCAATGAGAGATATAACTCTCTGCCAACAATATAATTATCATAGAAAATAGTAAAGACTGAACATAAGATATTTAAGCAACTAACATAATTATAAAACATCTTCTTGCTTGAAAAGGAATATAAAGAACATGTATAACATCTATCTACTAAGATGTATGAAAGTAATAAGGCATCAACCAATGTTTTCTGTATTTGATCCATAAACAAATATACTACACAATTGATTACATGTTCACATTCATATTTATGTCTACAGGAGATGGGATATACCGTTCATACTCCAACCGACCACTAGTACGTCGAAATCGGTACCATACAAGGTCAATGGTAGAGCCGGCTGTCAAGACCTCACCTTGTATCGATCAGTACAAGACCACTTAGGTTTAGCATGACATCTTGTGTCTACTATATTTAGCTATGTCGGGGTATAGTGGCATCTTCTCTATAGAGTTACTGCCATAGCATTTACTCTCATCGGGAGAAGACCACTTAGCTTTCTCAGTTTATCAGGATGACCACTGAGCGATCATGTTTTAATTTTATCAGGAAGTACATTGAGCAACCTGATGTATTGGGGGAGTCCAATGAGCACCCTTATTTAGTTTGGGAGTCCATTGAGCACCCTGATATTATCACATATTCAAAAATATGTGTTCCGAGTAAAACCCGTTTCACCATTCAGCAAATGTTGACACTGAATGGATCTATGGTCTGGGAAACTACATGATAATATTCATCTTGATTAATTAAGTGCATTATTGTATCTTTTAGCATCAATCAATTTACAAACAAAAATTATATCAAATTCCACAAAGAAAAGCATAATTGCACTAATCAGATACTTTCATATTCACTGAAGCGCATAGATCACTTAAAATCTTTATCTCTTGTCATCATCATACTTGGGTATTCAAACCCTTAATTCATCACTGAATACTATCACCGCTTAGCAGATGATCATTACCTCAAGGTCATCAGACTCAGATATTTATTCACATAGTCCACATAGCTCATTGAATCTGTATCATATAGCCACATATCACTTACTTAGCCATGCTTATTGCCTTAAGATACTTACATGGTTATTATACCATGTTATCAACAATTTCAAACATATATCTTAACCATGAAATACTAAGGAACACATCCTCCCTAATGAATTAGGGTTACAATCAACTGATTAGGGTTTCAAGATTCCATTAGTAAAGATTATGTCCTAACTCATACTCCACTCATCTCAGGAATATTAGTATATGCTAATTACATACTTATCTTTCAAATCTCAGTTTCCCTCTCATCCCTACAAGGATGTAAATTACTTAATTCACCTCTTTAAGGTCTACTAGCTCATCATTATTAAATTGAGTCAAATTCATTGTGTCTCAATGTTGCATTAATCATATTCATTACTTAGACAAGCTTAATAATTAAAGACATGCCTACCATCGCAAGTAGCATGATTAATAATGTTATCTTATTATATTTGAAGATGCATATATCATCTTGACAAATTTTCATTTTAATCATGTGGTGAAACCACATCCTCATATCGGGTTTATGGAATATCCCTTAACACCATATCGCGTAATCATGTAGGGTTAGATATCACTTTAACTTTTCTCATCTTAAGTCAACTTCATACTATGTATGGATTAAACCACTACCCTCATATCAGGTATAGGGGTGTATTAGGTCCTCATATCGTGTACTAGAGTACACCATATCGGGCATGCCATTATGGTTATACCATATCTCATACAAACAATATTATATTGGTTCTTCACCTTAGTTGGTCATGTCCACTTTCAATTTAAACTTCCATATTGGTCTTCCATCAAATCAGTTCCTTTTGAATTTCCATATCGGGTTTCATCTTGGGTTATCATATCATGTACCCTCATTGGATTTTCTATGTGTTTGATACCATATCGTGATCTTGTGTTGGGTATCATATCAGTTTATCTACCTTAGGTATCATATTAGTTTATCTACCTTAGGTATCATATTAGGTTATTTGTATTGGGTACCATATCAGGTTACTTCTCTTAAGAAAACCTCCTTTTTGTCATTAACCAGTTCAATGGTTCTAATCATTCTGCATAGTTGCACGATAGGTAAAAAACTTAGCTACTTATGAACTCATCTCAACATGGTAAGGTATATCGAGTTAACATATCAGATTTCTATATCCTTATCTAGGGTTTTGCCCATATCGGGTAAAGGTATTGGTTTCCCTTTGTATCGTGTACAAGGTGATAGATAGTAACCCTCCATATTGTTCATATAACCTATTGTGACCGACCTTCATATCGGGAAAGTCTCTATGTCGGGTTCCATATCGGTTTGCAAGATCTTAAACCCATATCGAATTTCAAGAGTCCTCAACCCATATTGGGTTTCAAGGGTCCTCAACCCATATCGGGTTTCAAGAGTCCTCAACCCATATCGTGTTGTCCCATGATGATGTCATCATCATCAACCTCAAAATCAATATCTTACTATTCTAAATCATGTACAACAATCCTAATTACTTATTGGAATTCATGGATATATTAATTGATCAAAGGAAATCTGAATTTGCAAATAATCAACAATTTGAACAATATTGAAGAAGGATAATAATATTGAACGGTTTAAGTTATATAACCCACCTCTCAAGTAGCTTTCAAGCTTCAAGCTTCACTCCTCACGTTCTAAGGTTGAAGGTGAGCCTTCTCCAAGCTCCAAGACTTGAGATCCAAGCTCTTGCACGATATCTCCTCACTTGGTTGCTAAGACCTACTTTGGCCGATATCCCTTATCCTTGGACGATATCAAGCTTCATCACTCCACTCTCATCACTATGGGAAACACAAGGAAGGGTATTGAACGATACAAGAGGGAAGATCACTTTCCAAGATCTGAGAATCTTGCCAACAATTGAAAGGTAGGATATTTATACTTGGGTTTTATGGAAAAGAGTGTCATAGGTGTCATTAGCTTAAGTCACTTCATGCCACCTAACAATGCAAGGTCTACACATACTCTTGCATTCATGCCATTATTATCTTGCCATGCAAAAATAAAAGTCTAAAGATAATGTAGGGGATAAGGGGTGGCTCTTGCGTTGTCTCTTAGGGAAAGCCTTCTTCCACTATCTATTATTATAATATTCATCTCCATCTTTTCCAAGACAAGTGCAAATTGATGCTTTATTTTGAAGTGTTATGCCCATCATGGTCCAAGCTAAGTTTCAATAAAATGATAGGATGCTCTCCTTATGGCTCTATGGCCGATAGGAACTCCCTTCCTTAGTCCACAACTCGATATGGCTCATGTATATGGCTTTAAACCTATGCATTTTCTTGGTTTCTTCATTATTAAGAGTACTAACACTTCAAGATACTTTAAATATATTGTCCCCTTCTTTCTCTCTTCTATAGATAATACTAGGTGAGAGTAAAAACAATCTAGAAGTGGTAATTTGCACATTAACCCTAATGTTTTATATATTGTAATTTGTACTACAACTGATGCACCAAGCACTTAGCATTATTTACACTAGTTCTCACTTAGAATTTTATTCTTTGCACAAGCCACCACTTAGCATCATATTATTTTCCATGATATTAAAAACACTTTAGAACACATTCAACATGTAACATTTGCAATACCACCCTTCTTCTTGGGTAAATTACACTTTTCACTTTGATTATCATATAATGCACACTTAGTTGTCATATAAGCTCAAATTTGAAAATAAACTTCACAAAGGAACTTAATTATTTTTCAAAAGATAAGAACAAGTTTGTAAGAAACTTAATTATGAAAAACATCTTGGGTTAGGCCATAACCCAGGTCAGGGTTGTTACAATTATCAACCCCTAAAAAGGGATTTTGTCCCCAAAATCTTAAGAGAAAAGAGAAGGGTACTTCCTCCTCATTTCTTCCTCTAACTCCCATGTGGTTTCTTCAATGCCACAGTGATGCTAGAGAACTTTCACAAGAACTGTCTTTCTTTTTCAACTTCTTGACTTTTCTGTCAAGAATCATCATAGGGCCTTCCACATAAGATATATCTTATTTCAACTCAACCTCTATAAGTTGCAACAACAACTCTGTATCGGGAAGGCATTTCCTCAACATAGACACATGAAACACTGGATGTAGTCTATGTAGCTCAGGTGGCAACTCCAACCTATAAGCTACTTTCCCGATTTGTGCTACCACTGGGTAGGGTCCCATAAATCTAGGGGCTAACTTACCCTTCTTCCCAAATCTAAGAACACCTTTTAAAGGAGAGACCTTGAGATACACTTTGTCTCCAACTTGGAATTCTAAAGGTCTATGACGTTTATCAGCATAAGACTTCGGCCTATCCTATGTATCCTTCAACTATGATTGTATAACTTTATTCTTTTCACTTATTTTTTGCACTTGGTTAGGATCCAAAAGTTGATATTCTCCAGTTTCAAACTAGCATAATGGAGATCTACAACATCTACTATATAGTTCTTCATATGGTGCCATATCAATACTATCTTGATAACTATTGTTATAGGCAAACTCTATCAAGATCAAGTGTAAATCCCAACTTCCCACAAACTAAAGGACACATGCTCTAAGAAAGTACTCCAAGATCTGTATAGTTCTTTTAGATTGCCCGTCTATATGAGGATGAAAGGCTATACTAAACTTCAACTGTGTACCCAAAGCTTTATGCAATCGTTCCCAAAAATGACGTGTAAACTGGGGACCTCTATCAGATGCTATCGTAGCTGAGACTTCGTACAACTGTACTATCTCATCTATGTAAATCTGTGCAAGCTTCTCAACATTGTAGGTTGTTTTGACAGGAAGAAAATATGTTGTCTTAGTCAACCTATCAACTATCACCCAAATGGAATCGTGAATTTTGGCTGTCTTAGGTAGACCAACCACAAAGTCCATTGTCACATGATCCCATTTCCACTGAGGTATAGGTAGGGGTTGTAGCATTCCTACACGCTTCTGGTGTTCTACTGTAACCTACTGACATGCCAGACACATCATAACGAACTCAACTATATCTTTTTTGAAATCGGGCCACCAATACATATCTTTTAAGTTATGATATATTTTAGTGCTCCCTGGATGCATTACATACATGGATGAGTGATATTCCTCCATAATCAACTTTCTTAAGTTATTACTATCGGGAACTACCATCCTACCATTGTAAAAAACTATCTTGTCCTCTGACTCATGGAAACCATCCCATTTCGCACTGCCCAACTCTGACCTAATTTGCTGAATCACAGTATCAACCTGTTGTGCCTCTTTAACTTGTTCTTTCAGAGTGGGTTTCACATGCATCTCAGCTAATAACCCTGCTAACAAAGATACTTCTAACTACACATTCATTTGTCTCAGATAGATAAGCATATCCCTCTTATAACATACTAATGAATTTAATTGTGCATTATCTGAGGGTGAAGATGAGGATTATCTATTGAGTGCATCAGCCACTACATTGGCTTTTCCTGGATGATAATCAATTGTGCAATCATAGTTCTTGATTAACTCCATCCATTGATGTAGTCTCATATTCAGCTCATGCTGAGAGAAGATGTATTTTAATTTTTTATGATCTGTGAAGATTTGACATGTTTCTCCATTGAGATAATGCCTCTAGATTTTTAAAGCATGAACCACTGCGGCTAGTTCTAGATCATGTGTCAGATAATTCTCCTCATGTTTCTTGAGCTGTCGAGAAGCAAAAGAAACTAAATGATCATTCTGCATCAACACACAACATAGACCATTCTTAGAAGCATTGCAGAAACCAACATATCCCTTTCCCTGCTCAGGTAAAACTAACATAGGTGCACTAGTCAACTTTTCTTTCAACCTCTCGAAAGAATGTTGAAACTTATCATTCTAAATAAAAGGAACTTCCTTGTCAACTTGGTTAGGGGTAATGCTATAGAACTGAAATCTTTGATAAACCTTCTGTATTATCCTGCCAAGCCTAGGAAACTACAAACCTCAATCGGTGTCTTAGGTTGTTCCCACTCCACAACATACTCTACATTCTTTGGATCAACACGAATACCTGAAGCAGATATAACGTGTCCAATAAAAGATACTTCTAATAACCAAAACTCACACTTGCCAAACTTAGCGTATAACTTATAATCTCTCAATAAGGTCAAAGCTTGACGAAGATGTTATTCATGTTGTTGACTGTCTCTATTGTATATCAAGATGTCATCTATGAAAATCACTACAAATTGATCAAGGAAAGGCCAAAAGATTCTATTCATCAACTCTATGAATGTAGTTGGTACATTAGTTAGTCCAAATGACATAACTACAAACTCATAGAACCATACTTCATCCTAAAGGATGACTTAGGTATGTCACTTTCCTTGATACGTAACTAACGATATCCTGGTCTTAGATCTATCTTCAAAAACACTGTTGCATCACACAACTGGTCAAACAAATCATCGATCCTTGGCAAAGGATATTTGTTCTTACTCGTCACTTTGTTAAGTTGTCTATAATCTATGCATAGTCTCATAGACCCATCTTTCTTTTTAACGAAAAGAACAGCAGCACCCCATGGAGAAGTACTTGGTTGTATGAAACCTTTTTCAAGCAACTCCTGCAACTATTTCGTAATTTCTTCCTTCTCATCTAGTGCCATCCTATAAGGTGTTTGGGCTATGGCTTGCGTATCTAGAACAACATTAATTTCAAAATCAATCTCTCGAGGTGGAGGAACACCAGGAAGTTCCTCGGGAAACACATCATCGAATTCCTTGGCAACCGGAACTTCAGAAAGGCTAAGGCTCTTTATTCTGGTATCTACCTAATGTTCTAAGAATGTGAGGCATCCTTGTCTCATCTACTTCTCTACTACTGTGATAAAGTGAGTTTTCTAATTTCTTTATGCTTTGTCCCTTTAATCTTGAATCTAACTCAAAACCCTAATTCTCCTAAAGTTTCATTGGCCACACAAAGATTGGATTTTCGAGCCCAATCTTTACCAACATGTGGGGTATGATATGGTGAAGCTATGATCCAAATTTCATGTCATTTGGACATTCCTAGCTCCCTCTATGATTTTTACACGTTTTGGCTAATGTTTGTCTATTATTTGTCATGATATCATTCATTTAAACCTTAGTTTCCTTTTTCTTTCCTTGATCACGCGGCGCTGACATCAGCGATCCGCGGGTCGCCTTCCCCGAGCAATCGCGACCATCAGATGGCGTGTCCATGGATCCTGGGTGGATCGGATGGCCATCTGGTCATCCTCTTCCTCCGGTTGACTCGCGAGATCGTGGCTATAGCCACCTCACGCAAAGGCGATCCACTCCTCACCACTCCATGCCACTTCACGAGAAACCAACCGAGGCATTGCCTCCACCTCACCTCCATGAACCCGACAACCCCACACACGACCCCCTGAGAGGACCACACCCCTCTCCACGACTTCGCCGGTGAGACCCCTTCTCCAACCACCGTTGAGCCCAATTGGGCGTTCACTCCTTCCCCGATCTCGTGCCTATTTAAACCCCCTCATAGCTCTGTCGGAACCCCTTTAGTTCACCCTTGCCTTCAATTCACCCAAAGCAAGCCCACATCGCTCCACCCTCAAGCTCCCCCCTCTCAGCCTGTCCGCCGCCGTCGAGCTGTTGGACTAGGCTCCTACTGGCCTACTCGTCCCCAATTGAGTACTCCCTGAGCTCCGAGGGACCTCCACCCACCTCAATGGTCCCTCACTTCAAAGCCCCATCGTCTGCTGCTCCCCCTTCCATCTTCCTCTACCGCGAGCCGTGTAGCTCGCCGGTCTTCTAGCCGACCCGGCGATCCCAGGGGAGCCACGACTCGAGGACTGACCGACTAGCTGCGGGAAGCTCCCACGAACGTAACCTGGTCTTCACCGACATCCGAAGGAGCCCCAGCTACTGAAGAGGGCTCTTTGTAGATCGCGTCGCCCACCTGCTGTGAAGTTGTGAGCAAGGAGAAGGAGGGATCCGCTCGAGCCTAGTTGGACCAATCACGGGAGTCCACGTCGATCCAAGTGGACAAACCACAGCTAGCTCGCCAAGTAAGCAGCCCAATATCCACCTCAACCTTTTGCTATATATGCAAGCGTGATCTTGGCCGTTGGATCTGATCGTCCAACGGTCCACGTTTTTCTAGTGTTCGATTATTAACTCAAAATTCAGTTTATGACCTAATCTTGAGAAATTCGTAAAAATAGTAGGAGTGTCAGAAAAATACGAATAAGTACTCTATTTTGATCAGAAAAATACGAGGATCATGATTTTGACATCTGTTGACCCTAAACCTGACCCGAATAATTACTCATGTTTATTTTTGTCTATATCTTGATTAATTATTTGGAAAATACTCAAACCTGTCAAAATCACCAAAAACATGTGATCATCATCTTTTTGCATCTATATTATTATGGAATGATCAGATCCTTTTATTATGGCTCAATTATCAATAAAACCTATTTATCACTCCTTTCCCTAGTTTGACCTACCAAAATGTGCATAATTAATTAATATGATCTATAGATCATGATTCTGACTTTATGAACCTACTCTGATGTGACAATAATAATCTTGGACTCAAATCCATACTCTAAGATTCGTACTCAACTCTCATGACTCCAAAGCTATAAAGGGCATTTTTATATACTCTTTAGAATATGGGTAATTTGAACAATATATCTAATAAATACCAAATCTTCACTAATTTCAGGAAATCAAAGGTACCAGTGAGGAGAATCTCTGGACTCCCCACTTCTGAATAGAAGGTACGCCATTAACTCTCACTTGGCCTATAATAATGTATGGTTGTAAATAGTGTAAGAACTTGGCATATGGTACTGTTTGAAATAGAGCTATATGAGTATCCAACTTTGATGATGTTTGCTTTATATATATATTTTTGCAAAACCCGAACATAATATATTCTTGTCCATTATATCCAAAGAACTTCAACTCTTTGGTAGTAAAGTGCTGGGAATTATAGTACTTCAACTCTTTGGTAGTAAAGTACTTATTGGTGATCCAACTCTTTGGTAGTAGATCACGTATTGAAATGATCCAACTCATTGGTAGTAGATCAAAAAGGGCCTTGATGCATTCAACTCTGAGGTAGTAAATGCATGGATGATATAATGGAAAAATATGCTTAAAAGCTATGAGTTCTCTTTTATTAATCATACACTTTCTTTGTTCAATAATGTTTTGTTATATCGCTTATTACTGCCAAGTCTACTTTTAATGTTATTGCCAAGATATGATGAGAGTTAAATTAAAATGACGCGGAGGCGTACTCAGTACAATATATTTATATATTGTGTTGATGCGTACCAATTGCATATGTTTTATAGGTACCTTCTGCTTATGATGCTCATGATGAAAGGAAGATGATGTTGCTACTCTATATACTGGCTCACAAAAATCAGATCTATCATGGGGATGCTAAAGCTAAATGGGACTCTTAGATTATGTTGCTTTTCTTCTGTAATTAGTTTCTCATGTATTAAGTTTCTTCTGTAGAACTCCTATGCCTACGGGCCCCTATGTAATGAACAAATTTGGTTTATGTATGGCAGCTTTTTATTCGGTGCATTTATATATTCATGTGTTTGATCCACTCAGGGACGGGCAATTTTAACTCTATTGTACGCCTTATGTTGGCGCCTGAGGTGTACAGTGGAGTTAGGTTGCTAACCCGTAACAGATGGTATCAGAGCAGGCACATGAATCAATATAGATGTATCAAATAATTAGTAACCTTACCTAGACCTAGGGTAACCCACATTTAGCAGTAAATTGCCGAGGTGTCTAGAAGGGTACCTTGTGGAAGGTTCTGACATAATCACTCTCCCCATCTGTTTTCACGGTGCGAGGGTTCCCTCCACAAGCTATCTGCCTGGCTAACGCAATTATTGTTAAAGTGGGCACCCTTACCTTAGAAAAATCTTTCCTCTCATCTTTTCTCAATTAAGGACTACCCCCAACCAACCAATTTAGTGAATAATATACACTAGGATTCTCATCTACTTTCTCTCTCATGACAATGATCAATGATATACTCTCTCTATTATGTGGGTAGATTAGGAGAAATGGGAACAACTAAAAGACATGAAAAATTGGAAAAATACATGCCATGATTTCTAAATCTTTATTGGTTGTATTATGATCTATCTCAAATAAATATCTCTAAACTATCTTTTATACGAACTTGCAGATGCCTCCAAAAACTAGGTCCAAGAGAACAAGACCAAGGCTGTAGGCAATTGGGAAGAACAAAAGAAGGTGATGTTGGAATGCATGCATGCCCTAGCCCTAAAAGAAACCAGCAATAGTGCCTCATCCTCTAGGACCAACCATGAAACCACCATTAGTGACTTCCTTAAACTCAAACCCGAAACCTTTCATGGATAAGACTTAGGTGAAGTCCTAGATAAAGCTGATGCATGGATCCTATCTGTTGAAAATGCCTTTAGAGCCCTTAATGTCCTGAGGAAGATAAGGTCACCTTTTCTACCTACCAACTTAGGGGGTCCGCGAAGTTGTGGTGGGAAAATTATTACCATACACGAGCACTTCCATATGCCCCCATAGGTTGGGTGGAGTTTAAGGGGATCTTTACCAATTGTTTCATGCCAATATCAGCTAGGAAGGAGAAGAAGAAACAGTTCAATAACCTCACCCAAGGAAACCTATATGTTGCTGACTATGTTAGGGCCTTTAGACTCCTAGAGCGTCATGCTCGCAACCTTGATGAAGAAGAAAATATTGAACACTTCATAGATGGCCTCAACCAAGAAATCAAAGTTCACCTCTACACCTCCACCCATCCTACCTTTGAAGCTGCCATCAACAATGCCCTTACCCAAGAAAGAACCTTAGGGAAGAGCAAAACACCAAGCTTGGGATACCTAGGTCTAACCAATGCATCAGTCACCAAGGGCAAGGAGAAGGAAAATGATAAGAAAAAGCCTAACAGCCATGGCATGGGAAGAGGAGGAGGAAAATTTCCATAGGGGTCCAGCATACCGAGGAGGACCACACCGGGGAGGCCGAGGCCGAGGTGGGCCACACCGAGGCCCACCACCTAATACTGTCAAATGCAGGATCTGTGGAGGTATGCATGGGGGAAAGTGCAAGTTCGAAAAACCAGTGTGTTACAACTACAAGAATGAAGGGCATATGAGGTACAATTGCCCAAATCTGGTCCAGGGGGCACCTCAGAATCATCCTGCCCCATTACCTCAGCCTGGAGCTCCACCTGCTCAGCCAGCTATCCCTATAGCCCAGGCCCAGCCAGAACATCGTCAGGGCTGAGTCTTTGCGATTGATGCAGAGGAAGCTAAGGCCAATGACAACCGTCTGATTGAAGGTAATAATGTTAATATTTCTTTTTGTGATAAATCCTTGAAAACCATAATCTCATATAAAATCATAATGTAGGTATGATATGTCTCCAAGATCATCTTGTTGTGGCCCTATTCGATTCAGGATCAACACATACATTCATATCTAGAAATCTTGCTTCCATGCTCAAGTTATAGATCAATGATCTAGGTTATATCTTGGATGTGACAACTCCCAGTGGCAAAATTTATACTTCTCTTCAGAAAACCAAAACCTTGCCTTTTTATTTTGGTGGCCATAAATTTCAATCTGCTTTCATTCTTCTTGATATGGAAGATTTTGATCTAATTTTGGGGATGGATTGGCTCTTTTCCAACTTTGTTATGCTTGGTTGCCGAGGCAAGAAAGTAGTCTTTTGTGCACCCAATTCTAAACCTTTGACTATTTCCGGGAGAAAAGAAAGAAACCGAAATATGATTATTTCTTCTCTTAAAGTTGAAACTTTGATAGACAAAGGATGTAGAGCCTATCTTGTTGTTGTATCCATGCATGATCCTAAGGTGAGACCTATAGAGAGCTTGGATGTGGTGAGAGATTACCCGGACGTTTTTCCTAAGGAGCTTCCAGGGCTGCCTCCAGATCGCGAGATTGAGTTCTCGATTGTGTTAGCACCGGGCACCGCACCAGTATCTAAGGCACCTTATAGGATGGCACCTGCCGAGCTTGCAGAACTCAAGAAACAACTAGAGGAATTTCTTAATAAAGGCTTCATCCATCCTAGTACTTCTCCTTGGGGTGCTCCTATTCTTTTTGTTAAAAAGAAAGATGGGTCAATGTGAATGTGTATTGATTATCGCATGATCAACCAAGACACCATTAAAAATAAATATCCCCTCCCAAGAATTGATGACTTATTTGACCAGCTTCGTACTGCCACTGTGTTCTCCAAGATTGACCTTAGATCAGGTTATCATCAATTATGAGTAAAAGATTATGATATTCCAAAGACAGCTTTCAGAACTCGATATGGACATTATGAATTCGTGGTGATGCCATTTGGCTTGACTAATGCTCCTAGAGTGTTTATGAATCTGATGAATACTGTTTTCCAGCCATTCCTTGACAACTTTGTTGTGGTCTTCATTGATGACATTCTTATATATTCAAATTATGTTGATCAACATCGTGAAAATCTCTAGAAAGTCCTTGATGTTTTGAGAGCCTAGAAATTGTATGCTAAATTATCTAAATGTGAGTTTTGGATTGACCAAGTCATGTTTCTTGGCCATGTCATTTCGGGTGGGAAAATGTTTTTTGACCCTGCCAAAGTTCTAGCTGTCCTTGATTGGAAAGCCCCTACCAATGCTTCTGAAATTCATAGCTTCCTTGGCCTAGCCGGCTATTACTGTTGTTTCATCCTTAATTTCACTAAAATAACCCTACCCATGACTAAACTTACTAGAAAAGATGTCAAATTCGTTTGGACTCCTGAGTGTGAAGCTAGTTTCCAAGAATTGAAATCTCTCTTGACTTCTGCTCCTGTTTTGAACCTACCCTCTGGGAATGATGGCTTTGTAATATATTCTGATGCTTCTAAAATGGGTCTGGGTTGTGTCCTCATGCAAAATGGTAAAGTTGTTGCCTATGCCTCTAGACAGTTGAAAACTAATGAGGTCAATTATCCAACTCATGATTTGGAATTAGCTGCCATTGTCAATGCTCTCAAAATCTGGAGACATTATCTGTATGGCGCTACTTTTGATATATTCACAGACCACAAAAGTCTCAAATACCTCTTGACTCAGAAGGACCTCAATCTTCGACAGAGGAGATGGTTGGAGTATCTCAAAGATTATGATTTCACAATTGCATATCACCCAGGCAAAGCCAATGTTGTAGCTGATGCTCTTAGTCGAAAGAAGTCGATTTGTGCATCAATGCATCTGGAACCTTCATCTTCTGGGACATCTCAAGCAGAATCTAGCTCTATTATTTTGGCGAATATCAATATTATTCCTAGTCTTCTTTCTGAACTCCTGATATCTCAAAAGAATAGCCCTAGTTTGGAGGAGATGACAGCTCTTGTGGCAAAGCCCCAGACACATCTATCTGTTGGTATGGACGGTGGACTAAGGTACAAGCATAGGATGTGGGTACCTGAAGAGTCAGAGATTAAGAAGTGTATCCTGCAAGAGGCACATGGGTCTAAGTATTCCATACATCCTGGATCTACTAAGATGTATAAGGACCTGTAGAGACACTTTTGTTGGAGGGGTATGAAGAACGATGTCGCTGAGTTTATCTCTAAGTGTCTCACTTTCCAGCAGATTAAGGCCAAGCACCAACGTCCCGGTGGTCTATTGCAACCCTTACCAATTCCTGAATGGAAATGGGAAAACATCACCATGGATTTCGTGGTGGGACTACCCAGGACCAGGAAGGGTCATGATGCGGTTTGGGTCATAGTAGACCAGTTGACCAAGTCTGCACATTTCTTACCTATGCGGACTACAGCCAAGGTTCCTGAGCTTGCTGAGTTGTATATAAAGGAGATTGTACGGCTGCATGGAGTACCAATTTCTATCATTTTAGATCGAGATCCAAAGTTCACATCACATTTATGGAAGCAGGTGCAGAATGAGCTGGGTACACAGTTGAATTTCAGCACAGCATATCATCCCTAAACAGATGGCCAGTCAGAACGCACTACCCAAATCCTGGATGATCTTCTCAGAGCATGTGTTTTAGATTGGGGAGGATCTTGGGATTACTACCTTCCATTAGCAGAGTTCGCTTACAACAATAGCTATCAATATAGTATTGATATGCCACCCTATGAAGCTCTCTATGGTAGGCCATGTAGATCTTCTCTTCATTGGGATGAAGTCGGAGAAAGGAAGATGCTAAAGTTTGAGGAGTTACAATTATATGTTGATAAGGTGTCCTTGATCAAGCAGAGGTTGAAACGGGCCCAGGATCATCAGAAGTCATATGCAGATGCACACAGGTCTGACAGACAGTTTAATGAGGGTGACTATGTATTCTTGAAGATCAGACCTATCCATGCCATAGCGAAGAACAAGGGGAATCTTAGTCCGAGATATGTGGGTCCTTTTGAAGTTCTGGAGCGCATTGGTGAATGTGCTTATCGACTTGCTCTTCCTCCGCAGTACAGCATGATGCACAATGTCTTTCATATGTCCAACTTGAAGCAGTATGTGAAGGATGATAGTCATGTGCTGAATCACAAGCCTCTTGAGTTGTGGGAGAATCTCTCTTATCCAGAACAACCTACGAATATTCTCGACTCTAGGGTCAAGGAGCTCAGGAACAAGCAGATCCCGATGGTGAAGATACAGTGGAACCATCACGGTGCAGAAGACGCTACCTGGGAGCTACGAGCAGATATGGAGCAACGTTTTCCTCACCTCTTTCATCTAGTTTAATTTTGAGGACAAAATTTCTTTTAAGGTGAGTAGGATGTGATAAAGTGAGTTTTCTAATTTCTTTATGCTTTGTCCCTTTAATATTGAATCTAACTCAAAACCCTAATTCTCCTAATGTTTAATTGGCCACTCAAAGATTGGATTTTCGAGCCCAAACTTTACCAACATGTGGGGTATGATATGGTGAAGCTATGGTCCAAATTTCATGTCATTTGGACATTCCTAGACCCCTCTATGATTTTTACAAGTTTTGGCTAATGTTTGTCTATTATTTGTCACGATATCATTCATTTAAACCTTAGTTTCCTTTTTCTTTCCTTGGTCACGCGGCGCTGACATCAGCGATCCGCGGGTCGCCTTCCCCGAGCAATCGCGACCATCAGATGGCACATCCATGGATCCTGGGTGGATCAGAAGGCCATCCGGTCGTCATCATCCTCCGGTTGACTCGCGAGATCGTGGCTACAGCCACCTCACACAAAGGCGATCCACTCCTCGCCACTCCATGCCACTTCGCGAGCAACCAACCGAGGCATTGCCTCTACCTCACCTCCACGAACCCGACAACCCCACACACGACCCCCTGAGAGGACCGCACCCCTCTCCACGACTTCGCCGGTGAGACCCCTTCTCCAACCACCGCTGAGCCCAATTGGGTGTTCACTCCTTCCCTGATCTCGTGCCTATTTAAACCCCCTCATAGCTCCGCCGGAACCCCTTTAGTTCACCCTTACCTTCAATTCGCCCGAAGCAAGCCCACATCGCTCCACCCTCAAGCTCCCCCCCTCTCAGCCTGTCCGCCGCCGTCGAGTTTCTGGACTAGGCTCCTACCAGCCTACTCGTCCCCAATTGAGTACTCCCTGAGCTCCGAGGGACCTCCACCCACCTCAACGGTCCCTCACTTCAAAGCCCCATCATCTGCTGCTCCACCTTCCATCTTCCTCCGCCGTGAGCCGTGTAGCTCGCCGGTCTTCTAGCCGACCCGGCGATCCCAGGGGAGCCACGACCCGAGGACCGGCCGACTAGCTGCGGGAAGCTCCCACGAACGTAACCTGGCCTTCACCCGCACGCGAAGGAGCCCCAGCTACTGAAGAGGGCTCGCCGGAGATCGTGTCGCCCACCTGCTGTGAAGCTGTGAGCAAGGAGAAGGAGGGATCCGCTCGAGCCTAGTTGGACCAATCACGGGAGTCCACGGAGATCCAAGTGGACAAACCACAGCTCGCCAAGTAAGCAGCCCAATATCCACCTCAACCTATTGCTATATATGCAAACGTGATCTTGGCTGTTGGATCTGATCATCCAACGGTCCACGTTTTTCTAGTTTTCGATTATTAACTCAAAATTCAATTTATGACCTAATCTTGAGAAATTCGTAAAAATAGGAGTGTCAGAAAAATATGAATAAGTACTCTATTTTGATCAGAAAAATACGAGGATCATGATTTTGACATCTGTTGACCCTAAATCTGACCCGAATAATTACTCATGTTTATTTTTGTCTATATCTTGATTAATTATTTGGAAAATACCCGAACCTGTCTAAATCACCAAAAACATGTGATCATCATCTTTTTGCATCTATATTATTATGGAATGATCATATCTTTTTTTTTTGAATCTATATTCACAAAAAATAGTAAAGACTGAACAGAAGATATTTAAGCAACTAGCAGAATTATAAAACATCTTCTTGCTTGAAAAGGAATATGATAAACATGTATAACATCTATCTACTAAGGTGTATGAAAGTAATAAGGTATCAACCAATGTTTTTCATATTTGATCCTTAAACAAATATACTACACTGGTTATTACACATTCACATTCATACTTATGCCCAGAGGAGATAAGATATACCATTCATACTCCAACCAACCACTAGTAACTTGAAATCGGTACCATACAAGGTCAATGGCAGAGCTGACTGTCAGGACCTTACCATGTCTCGGTCATTATGAGACCACTTAGGTATAGCATGACATATTGTGTGTATTGTATTTATCTATGTCGGGGTATAGAGTCCTCTTCGCTATAGAGTTACCATTGTAGCGTGTACTCTCTTCGGGAAAAGACCACTTAGCTTTCCCGGTTTATCAGGATGACCACTAAGTGATCATGTTTTAATTTTATCAGGAAGTACATTGAGAAACCTGATGTGTTTGGGGAGTCCACTGAGCACCCTTACTTAGTTTGGGAGTCCACTGAGCACCCTGATATTATCACATATTCAAAAATATGCGTTCTGAGTAAAACTCATTTCACCATTCAACAAATGCTAACACTAAATGGATCAATGGTCTAGGCAACTACATGATAATATTCATCTTGCTTAATTAAGTGGATTACTCTATCTTTTAGCATCAATCAAGTTACAAAAAAGAATTATATCAAATGCCACAAAGAAAAGAATAATTGCATTAATCAGATACTTTCATATTCACTAAAGCACATAGATAACTTAGAATCTTGATCTCTTGTCATCATCATACTTGGGTATTCAAACCCTTAATTCATCACTGAGTATTATCACCACTTAGCAAATGAACATTACCTCTAGGTCATCAGACTCAGATATTTATTCACATAGTCCACATGGCTCATTGATATGTATCACATAGCCACATAGCTCTTACTTCGCCATGATTATTTCCTTAAGATACTTACATGGTTATTATACCATGTTATCAACAATTTCAAACATATATCTTAACCATGAAATACTAAGGAACACATCCTCCCTAATGAATTAGGGTTACAATCAACTGATTAGGGTTTCAAGATTCCATTAGAAATGATTATGCCCTAACTCATACTCCACTCATCTCAGGAGTATTAGTATATGCTAATTACTTACTTATCTTTCAAATCTCAGTTTCCCTCTCATACCTACAAGGATGTAAATTACTTAATTCACCTCTTTAAGGTCTACTAGCTCATCATTATCAAATTGATTCAAACTCATTGTGTTTCAATGTTGCATTAATCATATTCATTACTTAGACAAGCTTAATAATTAAATACATGCCTACCATATCAAGTAGCATGATGAATAATGTTATCTTATTATATTTGAAGATGCATATATCATCTTGACAAATTTTCATTTTAATCATGTGGTGAAACCACATCCTCATATCGAGTTTAGGGCATATGCCTTAACACTGTATTGTGTAGTCATGTAGGGTTAGGTATCACTTTAACTGTTCTCATCTTAAGTCAACTTCATACTACATATGGATTAAACCACTACCCTCATATAGGGTATAGGGGTGTATTAGGTCCTCATATCGTGTACTAGAGTACACCATATCGAGCATGCCATTATGGCTATACCATATCTCATACAAACAATATTATATTGGTTCTTCACCTTAGTTGGTCATGTCCACTTTCAATTTAAACTTCCATATTGGTCTTCCATCATATCAGTTTTCCTTTTGGATTTCCATATCGTGTTTCATCATGGGTTATCATATCGTGTACCCTCATTGGATTTTCTATGTGTTGGATACCATATCATGATCTTGTGTTGGGAATCATATCGATTTATCTACCTTAGGTATCATATCGATTTATCTACCTTAGGTATCATATCGGGTTATATGTATTGGGCACAGTATCGAGTTACTTCTCTTAGGCAAGCCTCCTTTTTGTCTTTAACCAGTTCAATGGTTCTAATCATTCTCCATAGTTGCACGATAGGAAAAACACTTACCTACTTATCAACTCATCTCAACATGGTAAGGTATATCAAGTTAACATATCATATTTCTATATCCTTATCTAGGGTTTTGCCCATATCGGGTAAAGGTATTGGTTTACCTTTGTATCGTGTACAAGGTGATATATAGGAACCCTCCATATCATTCATATAACATATTGTGACCTACCTTCATATCGAGCAAGTCTCTATGTCGGGTTCCATATCGGTTTGCAAGATCTTCAACCCATATTGGGTTTCAAGAGTCCTCAACCCATATCAGGTTGTCCCATGATGATTTCATCATCATCAACCTCAAAATCATTATCTTTCTATTTTAAATCATGTACAATAGTCCTAATTACTTATTGGAATTCATGGATATATTAATTGATCAAAGGAAATCCGAATTTGCAAATAATCAACAATTTGAATAATATTAAAGAAGGATAATAATATTGAAGGGTTTAAGTTATATAACCCTCCTCTCAAGTAGTTTCCAAGCTTCAAGCTTCACTCCTAACATTCTAAGGTTGAAGTGGATCCTTCTCCAAGCTCCAAGACTTGAGCTCCAAGCTCTTGCATGATATCTCCTCACTTGGTTGCTAAGACCTACTTTGGCAGATATCTCTTATCCTTGGTCGATATCAAGCTTCACCACTCCACTTTGTTCACCATGGGTGACACAAGGAAGGGTATTGCATGATACAAGATGGGAGATCACTTTCCAAGATCCAAAAATCTAGCCAACAAGTGAAAGGTAGGGTATTTATACTTGAGTTTTATGGAAAAGAGTGTCATAGGTGTCATTAGCTTAAGTCACTTCATGCCACCTAGCCATGTAAGGTCGACACATACTCTTGCATATATTCCATTATTATCTTTCCTTGTAAAAATAAAAGTCCAAGGATAATGTAGGGGATAAGGGGCGGCTCTTGAGTTGTCTCTTATGGCAAGCCTTCTCCACTAACTATTATTATAATATTCATCTCCATCTTTTCCAAGACAAGTGCAAATCGATGCTTTATTCCTTTTTTTGAAGTGTTTTTCCCATAATGGGCCAATCTAAGGTTCAATAAAATGATAGGACGCTCTCCTTATGGCTCTATGGTCGATAGGAACTCCCTTGCTTAGTCCACAACTCGATATGGCTCATGTATATGGCTTTCAACCTATGAATTTTCTTGGTTTTTTCATTATTAAGAGTAATAACACTTCAAGATACTTTAAATATATTGTCCCCTTCTTTCTCTATTCTCTAGATAATACTAGGTGAGAGTAAAAACAATCTAGAAGTGGTAATTTGCACATTAACCCCAATTTTGTATATATTGTAATTTGTACTACAACTGATACACCAAGCACTTAGCATTATTTACACCAGTTCTCACTTAGAATTTTAGGATTTGCATTAGTCACCACTTAGCATCATATTCTCTTTCATGATATTAAAAAAACTTTCTCATACATTCAATATGTAACATTTGCAATACAACCCTTCTTCTGGGGTAAATTACACTTTTCACTTAGATTATCATATAATGCACACTTAGTTTGCATATAACCTCAAATTTGAAAATAAAATTCACAAAGGAACTTAATTACCTTTCAATAGATAAGAAAAAGTTTGTAAGAAACTTACTTAATCAAGACATCTAGGGTTAGGCCATAACCCAGGTCAGGGGTGTTACAATTATCAACTCCTAAAAAGGGATTTCATCCCCGAAATCTCAAATAAAAGAGAAGGGTACTTCCTCCTCATTTCTTCCTCTAACTTACATGTGGCTTGTTCAATGCCACGGTGATGCCAAAGAACTTTCACAAGAACTAAGTCTTTCTTTTTCAACTTCTTGACTCTTCTATCAGGAATCGTCATAGGGCCTTCCACATAGGATATATCTTCTTTCAACTCAACCTCTACAGGTTGAAACACCAACTCTGTATCGGGATGGAATTTCCTCAACATAGACACATGAAACACTAGATGTAGTCTATGTAGCTCAGGTGGAATCTCCAACCTATAAGCTACTTTCCCGATTCGTGCTATCACTAGGTAGGGTCCCATAAATCTAGGGGCTGACTTAACCTTTTTCCCAAATATAAGAACACCTTTCCAAGGAGTGACCTTGAGATACACTTTGTCTCCAACTTGGAATTCAAAAGGTCTATGACATTTATCAACATAAGACTTCTGCCTATCCTATGTAGCCTTTAACTATCGTTGTATAACTTTAATCTTTTCAGTTGTTTGTTGCACTAGCTCAGTACCCAAAAGTTGGTATTCTCTGGTTTCAAACCAGCATAATAGAGATTTACAACGTCTATTGTATAGTGCTTCATATGGTTCCATATCAATACTAGCTTGATAACTATTGTTATAGGCAAACTCTATCAAGTTCAAGTGTAAATCCCAACTTCCCACAAATTGAAGGACACATGCTCTAAGCAAGTCCTCCAAGATCTGTATAGTTCTTTCAGATTGCCCATCTGTCTGAGGATGAAAGGTTGTACTAAACTTCAACTACGTACCCAAAGCTTTATGCAATCGTACCCAAAAATGACTTGTAAACTAGGGACCTCTACCAGATACTATCGTAGTTGGGACTCTGTGCAACTGCACTATCTCATCTATGTAAATCTATGCAAGCTTCTCAGTAGTGTAGGTTGTTTTGATAGGAACAAAATGTGTTGTCTTAGTCAACCTATCAACTATCACCCAAATGGAATTGTGACTTTTGGCTATCCTAGGTAGACCAACCACAAAGTCCATTGTCACATGATCCCATTTCCACTGAGGTATAGGTAGGGGTTGTAACATTCCTGCAGGCTTCTGATGTTCTACTTTAACTTTCTGACATACTAGACATTGCATAACAAACTCATCTACATCTTTCTTCAAATCGGGCCACCAATACATATCTTTTAAGTTATGATACATTTTAGTGCTCCCTGGATGCATTGCATACATGGATGAGTGAGCTTCCTCCATAACTAACTTTCTTAAGTTATTAGTATCGAGAACTACCATCCTACCATGGTAACAAACTATCCCATCCTCTGACTCATGGAAACCGTCATGTTTCTCACTGCCCAAATCTGACTTAATATGTTGAATCATAGTATCAACCTATTGTGCCTCTTTAACTTGTTCTTTCAGAGTGGGTTTCACATACATCTGAGCTAATAACCCTACTAAGAAAGATACTTATAACTGCACATTCATTTGTCTCAAAGAGATATGCATATCCCTCTTACATAATACTAATGAATTCAATTATGCATTATCTGAGGGTGAAGACGAGGATTTTCTATTGAGTGCATCAACCACTACATTGGCTTTTCCTGGATGATAATCAATTGTAAAATCATAGTCCTTGATTAACTCCATCCAGAGACATTGTCTCATATTTAGATCATGCTGAGAGAAGATGTATTTTAAGTTTTTATGATCTGTGAAGATCTGACATGTTTCTCCATAAGATAATGCCTCCAGATTTTTTAACGCATGAACCACTACAGCTAGTTCTAGATCATGTGTCGTATAATTCTCCTCATGTTTCTTGAGCTGTCGAGAAGCAAAAGAAATAACATGATCATTCTGCATCAACACACATCCTAGTCCATTCTTAGAAGCATCACAGAAAACAACATATCCCTTTCCCTGCTCAGGTAAAACTAACACAGGAACACTAGTCAACTTTTCTTTCAACCTCTGGAAAGAATGCTGACACTTATCATTCCAGACAAAAGGAACTTCCTTCCTTGTCAACCTGGATAGGGGTAATGCTTTAGAACTGAAATCTTTGATAAACCTTCTGTAGTATCATGTCAAGCCTAGGAAACTGTGAACCACATTCAGTGTCTTAGGTTGTTCCCACTCCACAACAAACTCTACTTTCTTTGGATCAACATGAATACCTGAAGAAGATATAATGTGTCCAAGAAAAGATACTTCTGATAACCAGAAATCACACTTGCTAAACATAGCATATAACTTATGCTCTCTCAACAAGGTCAAAGCTTGACGAATATGTTGTTCATGTTGTTGACTGTCTCTACTGTATATCAAGATGTTGTCTATGAAAATCACTACAAACTGATCAAGGAAATGTCGAAAGATTCTAATCATCAACTCCATGAATGCAGTTGGAGCATTAGTTAGTCCAAACGACATGACTACGAACTCATAGTGACCATACCTCATCCTAAAGGCTTACTTAGGTATGTTACTTTCCTTGATACGTAACTGATGATATCCTGATCTTAGATCTATCTTAGAAAACACCATTGCACCACACAACTGGTCAAACAAATCATCGATCCTTGGAAATGGATATTTGTTCTTAATCATCACTTTGTTAAGCTATTTATAATATATGTATAGTCACATAGACCCATCTTTCTTTTTAACAAAAAGAACTGGAGCCACCCATGGCGAAGTGGTTGATCGTATGAAACCTTTCTCAAGCAACTCCTGCAACTATTTCTTAAGTTCTGGCATCTCAGATGGTGCCATCCTATAAGGTGTTTGGGCTATGGTTTGCGTATCTGGAACACGATTAATTTCAAAATCAATCTCTCAAGGTGGAGGAACACCTGGAAGTTCCTCGGGAAACACATCCTCAAATTCCTTGACAACTGAAGCTTCAAAAAGGCTAAGGCTCTTTATTCTGGTATCTACCACTTGTGCTAAGAATGTGAGGCATCATTTTCTCATCAACTTCTATGCCACCATAGATAACACTAGATAGGTTGGGAGAATATTTCTATCCCCTTGAAAGACCCATGTCTTATCACCATATGTGAATATAGCCTATTTGGAACCACAATCCAATACATCTTTATACTTTTCTAAGGTATCCATCCCAAGAATTACATCAAACCCATGCATTTCAAGTGGTATTAGGTCCACCTGAATGCTATGTTCTAAGATGGAAAGAACATAGGGTGAGCATACCTCTATCAACATCGCAGATCCGACTAACAGAGTTTCTAATAACAAATTATCCATTCTAGGATTAACAATCATATTATAATCATGAAAGACTTCTCGAGTGATAAAAGAATGTGTAGCACCTAGATCAATCAAAATAGATATGAAACATGATGAAGACATATCAGAATGAAATAATTCCATCTGGCCTATCACAACTTGTGGATTAACCACTGCCTCCAGATGATTCATGGCGTAGAATCTTGTCGTTGCCTGTTGTCGACCTCATCCTCTATTAGCTGGTGTAATGATCCTACCTGAGACGTTTGTCCACGTCCTCGAGTGCCACTACCAAACTGTTGTCTCTGAGAGCCTTGCTGACTCTGCCTCGGTGGTTGGGTTACTCCCACGTCCCCAATTGGACAATCCTTTATCACATGCCCTATCTTCCAACACCTATAACAGACTCTGTTATCCCACTGTGACCTTGGCGGTCCTGTCACTAACATCGATGCTGAGCTTTGGGCTCCACCTGACGGAACACTATGGCCTCTGCCTCATCTAGACGTCCACTGTGTTTGAGTATTGACCCTTTGTGGTTCCACGGGTGCAGTAAACTTAAGTTTCTTAAAACTACCAAACCTCTAGTTATGAAACTATGCAGGTGCTTTCCTACTGTTCACCTCTCATTTCTCTGTCACAGACCTCTCTATCAGTCTAACTGACTCCACAAAGGTGGAAAACCTCTCTCTATTCTCTAAAGTAGATATGGGTGTAGTCAATTTAGTGTTTAGACCCTTCTCGAAATGACGAATTCTCTCCTCATTCATGGTGGCCATGTGCGGACAAAACCGTAGAAGCTCCATAAACTTGGCCATGTGCACTGCTTGATGAAGTTTTAATCTTGTGTTTTCTTGTTTTGGAACCCAAGGAAGAAAGTAACCCCCCCACATCATACTCATTTTAGTTTCACTCTACATGAGAGAAGTAAACTCTTTGCAAAGATCAAGACTAGTCCCTCCAAAGATAATATCATCAACATAAAATTGAATACTTAAGATAATGTTAGAAGTGTGCTTCAAAAATAAAGAAGAGTCAACCTTTTCCATGACATAGACATTACCAATAAAAAGTTCATCAATTTCTTATACCAAGATCTAGGGGCTTGTTTGAGTCCATAAAGGTCCTTCTGTAATAGATATATACACTTGATTTGTAAGATTGTCATGATCATAGACAAGAAGTTGAGCCACATAGACTTCCTCCTCTAGATATTCTTTCTGGAAACACACATCTAACTTCCATTTGATAAACCATAAAAATATTTATGACTTGAAGAGGAAAGTAGCATTTTAATAGATTCAATTCTAGCAACAAGAGCATAAGTTTCATCAAAATAAATACCTTCATGTTGATTGTAACCTTGAGATACTAACCTTGCTTTGTTTCATATCACTTTGCCACTTTCATCAAGATTTTTCCTATAGACCCACTTTGTGCCAATGATCTTTCTATCCTTTGGTTTTGGCACTAGAGTCCACACCTTGTTCTTTTCAAACTTCTCAAGTTCTACAAGCATTGCTAGGATCCACTCATCACCCTAAAGAGATTCATTGACATTCTTTAGATCGAGTTGTGAAATGAATATATTGTTTAATTCTTCTTTGTAGAAGGGGGCTTGCATCTTCACTCTATTAAAATGATTACATATGATGAGATACTTTCAATGATATTTTGCAAAGTGGGAGTAGGATCCTTCCTTTCTTCATGTGAGCAATCAACTTCATCCACCTTTTTACCATTTTTGTTGATGTCTAGTTCATTTAATTTGGAAATCACCTCATCTAGAAAATCATCATAAATAAATTATTAGAAATAGATGGATTAGTTTCAACAAATTTAACATTGATAGATTCTTCTAATTTAGACAATTCAATGTTAAACCTCTATACACTATATTAGTAATGTTATAGCCAAAAAGAAAGCCTTGTATAGTTTTGCATTAAACTTGTTGAGAGAATCCTTGGTGTTCAAAACAAAGCATGGAAAACCAAATACATGTAAGAAGTCGATTGAAGGCTTTCTACCATGCCATAACTGAGGAGGGTTTATTAAGAAAAGGATGTGTGAAAACCCAGTTTTGTATAAAATAAGAAGTGCTAATGGTTTTGGCCCAAAACTTCTTTGGAGTGTCATACTCCAAGAGCTTTGTCCTATACATCTCTTGTAAGGACCTATAATTCCTTTCTATAGCCCCATTTGGTTGAGGTGTATGGGGGGAGTTGTGCATGTAGTTGGATTCTTCACCAAATCTTTCAAATAAATCATTTTGAAGCTCTCCCCCATGGTCACTACGGATAGAAAAAATTTAGAAAGAAGCTTCATTTTCAATTTGTTTGCAAAATTTAGAGAAAACTTCAATAGTATCACTCTTTGCAATAAAAAAGAAAATCCAAGTAAAATAAAAGAAACCATTGATAATCACAAACCAATACTTGCTACCATGAAGCATTTGAGTTCTCATGAGTATAAATAGATTAATGTTAAGAACCAAATGAGCTCTTTCAGTTCTAAGGACTCTACATTTAAAGGATGATTTGGTTTGATTTTCTTGTGTGCAAGGTTGGCATTCCTCATCCTTCTCTAAATCCAATTTAGGAAATCCATTAACCAATTCCTTTTTTCTCAACTTCTTTAGTTGATGCATATTTACATGACCAAGCCTATGGTGCCACAAAGATATATCATTCTTGATCTACAACATGGTATTTACCAAGAATAGGCATAAGAGAATTAAGAAAAATAGTATAAATATCTTCAATTCAAGTTTCCTTATATATGACATTATAAGAGAGGGATTCTAGAAATAAGCATTCTAGTGATGTAAAGAGAACAAGATGACCATTATCACAAGGTTGACTGGAACTTACTAAATTGTGATGTACGACATCCATAAGAAGTATGTTCTTTAGGTATAGTGAATTACCTACATCACCCTCACCAACTACTTTACATTTCTTGTTATTACAAAAGGTCATTGAACCTCCTTTCCTCCTTGTAAAGGTGTTGAAGTGGCTCTTCTCACTAGCCATGTTCTTGGAGAAATTACTATAAAAACTTTATATTTATTTTTCCTACAAGGTATGGAAAGGATGGTGCCCAATTAAAATTTGGGATCCAGGGTTATCTTGGGAACCCATTTCATGTTTGGGTTTATCCCCTTTTTTTAAGGACAAAATGTAGAATAATGATCATCACATTTACGATGAGCACAAACCATATTTTCCTTAGACTAGGAAGCCTCTCCATGGTATATTGGAAGTCCCTTGATCTTTTTCTCACTCTCTCCTTAGATCTTTGGTCCTCCCTCATATATCGAACCACTACTACCCACTTTTAGAGTAAAGTTGTAAAGACTCAATCCTTATGATCAAATAATTACATAATTGTATTAGAAAATATAAACAAATCTTTTTACAATAATGCTTTACATCAAATTTGTTGAATCTATACATAGAATTATAAAATTAAATAATGTCATGATTCCTATCTACTCTTCCACAGATGACAACTCTTACATATCTCTTCTAGATCTTGCTTTGATCACCTGTCCATGAATTTCCAGGGGGAAAAGCACACATGGACCCCAAGAAGGGAAACATAGGTCAGTCAAATGACCAATACGAAACTGATATTTGGAAAGTAAAAGTATGAACCTAGATACAAATGGTTTTCATGAAATAATTCAAGAGTTATGTAGGAAGTATCAAATAGAACAATGGTTTTTCAAAATCAATAGAATTCAATTTCAAATTTTGAGACTAGTAATTCAAATTCCAACTAGATATCAAGTGTCAATGTCTACTTGTTGGGGAATCCATGTGTTATATCCTACGGATAATGACAACACACTAACTAAGTTTCCCAATATACTAAGGACCATATGTCCTTTAAATATACACAAAGGTGAGGAAACATAATTACATTGAGCCAATGGGCACTAGCCTGCCCTTTTGTGACATTTAAACATTGTGCTACTTGTAAGACCCCTGACATCGATTAATTGTTAAGCATGCTTGATTACTTAATTGTGTGTTTAGTTACTTTATTAAACCCTAACTTATGATTTTATATCATGTTACAAGGCTAAATTTCAAATGTGGTCTGGTTTTGACATTGTTTGATTAAGTTTTTGCAATGCATGTTCTCATGTGGACCTTTACAAAGTTTTTCCATATCTACCATTTTATCTATAATTTTCACACATTAATGTTGTTCTTCATAAATTTCTATAACATGTTCGATATAGTTCCTCCTTTGATTCATTGGATGCACCATCAGATTGTTTCTCTATAGGGTTGAGAACTTAGGGTTTCTCACCTAAGTGTGGAAATCGAAGGTTTTCTAAGTATGTTGAGGATCCGATGGTATCACCTAGTAGGTGAAGGATCTGATGGATCCTCATTGTGATAGACTATCCAATGGCCTTCCCTTGAGGTGTTAAAATTGATGGTCACCCTAGTTGAGGTACACAAATCGATGGAAGAACAAGGTTTACAAAATGGCGAAGGATACCCTAGAATCCGATGGGTTTTCTGATGAAACATATGCACGATCTGATGGGTACTTTGATAGTACATCTTTATGATTTCACCATGGCATAAATTAATGCATAACCTTGATCAAAGATCTGATGGAAGTTCTAACATGCATGGATAATATAGATTTCAAGTTTAGACACATGGCAAGCTAGTTTCTCAACCTTTTAACCACCTTTCTCTCCCTTCTTGGATATATATACCCTCCACCACTCTCACAAACAAACCCTTTACACCTTTATCTTATTATTTTTTCTAGAGAAACCCTAAACCATCATTTTGTCAAAGAGAATCTCTTGGAGACTGAAGCTTTGGAGGATCATGGATGCATGTTGCTCTAGGGTTTGGATCAAGCATCTCTAGGGCCATCTAACCTAGTTTCTTTCCCTAACCAAGTAAGATCTTCTTCTCTACTCTAGTTTTCTTGTTTTTTTCTTTCTTCTATCCTCATCCATGGGTAGAACCCTATAGTTCTTGATGGAAGGTTGTGTATCTGGTTGAAGAGGCTCTTTTCTTCTCTATTTTTTCCTTGATCTACCTTATTCTTGAACAAAAGAGCAACCTTGGATCATTGGGAGTGCAAAGCTAGGGTTTTTCTTGAGTCACCTTGTTGTTTAGACATTCATCTTCATCTTGAAGTGAGTTATACAACCTTCAACTTGTTTCTTGCTTGCTTTTAACTTGTTCCATATGGAAATAAATGATCTTATGTGCACTACTTTACATATATGGATGGTATATGTGTTTTTTTAAACTATTCTTAGATCATGTAAACGTTCCTTATTGAATGGGAATGAACTATATTGGTTTTGGAGGTATGGAAGGTTGGTTTTTACTTAGTGTGAATAACTGATTTCTCCCTTAGTATAGAAATCGATGGTATTTCTTAGTGTTGAAATTGATGGTCATACTTAGTCTCTAAATTGATGGTTCTACTTTTCCTTGGAAAATGGGTTGTTAAAGAGTAGGAGATGATGGTGTTACCTAGATTGAGAAATATTGACACTCCTTGGTAATGAACTAATGGATATATAATTAAATAACTTGATGGTTAAGTTAAGTAAATGAGTTGATGACCTTGCTAGCCATGAATCAATGGTTTTGATTTTGGTTAAGTACCTTGGTGATCCAATGGTTTTGATATTGGTTAATTGCTCTAATAATTTGATGGACTTGTTCTTGCCCAAGTACTCTCATGATCCGATGGATTTTATTTTGACTAAGTATCCCAATGATCCAATGGTATTGTTTTTGTCAATGTAATCTAATGCACTGTTGGGTTTACTTGGTGAATAAAATGATGTTTTCCCTAACATATAATATGATGTTTTTTCTATCCTTTCACCAATGGATTCTTTTTGATATGTATAAAAAATAATATATGGTTATGTTTTGGCTAAGTCATTAGTGAATTGATGGTTATGTTTTTGGCTAATACTAGTGATTCGATAGTATTGATTTTGGTTGAGTTCATAAATGATCTGATGCTTATTCTTTTGGCTAAGTGCTTTAATAATCTGATAGTTCTATTTTTGACTAAATACACCAACAGTCCAATGGGGATTCTTGGTATAAGAATTTATGTTTTTGACTAAGTATAAGAATGAACTGATGGTATTACTATATGAGTTAAAGAATCAATGGATTACCTAAGAGTGTTAATGAAAATATGGTTTCCATGTGCGTTTACCTTAGTGTGCCAATGAAACAATTGTTTGTCTATGTGTGATAATGAACTGATGGTTTATCTATGGATGTTGATTTGAGATACAAATTCAGTCTACATTGTTGAATCATTCTTGTAATGGATTAGTGGTGATGGTTTAATACATCTATCTTCCACTAATGTCAAATATGATGAATGAATCCAATTCATACTACTAAAGGTAACTTTGTTATGTTACTCTTGGGAATGTTATAACTCTTATGATTGGTGAATCATTATGAAGGTTCTAAAGGTAATAAGTTTTTTTCTGATATGTTGAATCCTATACATGGTAATGAATGATAATGATGTTCATCCAAGGTGTAATGTTGCATGGCCTGAATGGCATTTGTGGGGAGTTTGGAACCCTAATGGAATTTGTTCCTTTTCAAGGATCACAATGGACTTTTATACTATGATGTTGTGGTGAGGAATATGTTTAATACATTTATATCTTTTGGAGTTGTTGTGTGCTTATGATTCTTATAGAAAAATTATAGTTGTTTGTATGTAACTTGTTTGATGTAGCCTAAATTCACCCAATTAGCTTAACGAATCAAGTGAAACCCTAATTATGTAGTACCCTGTGTTGTATAACTATTCCAGTGTCAGAACTTGCTAGATAGGGTAATGAGTATTCCAAAAGGGAAAGTTAGAATTGTATACTATTGAGTATATGCAGGTGTAGGGAGGGTATATCATTTTCATCCTGATCCTAAGGTTTTAAAGATTAGTTAGGCCATGTCTCAGATGAATGAATGTGTATATTTGATGTGATTGAGGACATTTGCGGTCATACCTTGGATGATAGGGTAGAAAACCATGGTTTCTAATGTCATGGCATGTTTATCTAGGGTGGACAAGGTTGATTGTAGTTTGACTGATATGTCACTATGGTGGACTTGTACTAACTGAGGGGAAGTGATCTTAGGATTCCCGCTCTCCTAGATCTTCACAGTGGTCAGCTGGAAGTTTGAGTTGTACCCTAAAACTCCCCAGGACTTAATAAAATATGTAGTTCAACCATGTAGCATATATGTTAGGGTTATTTAGTGACTCACATTGGATAATAACCCTTTCTTTGTTTCTTTTAATATTTAGACTGTGTATAATGTAGTAAGAGAAATCAACTATGCTTATGATGTTAGCTATGTCTCTACTTTTGTTAATTATGTAAATCTCTCAATAATGCAATTAAGACTAGGACTATAAGTGTTCTTAATGAAGCTTTTATATTTGGCATTTCAATTCTACAATATTTATCTGCTATATTTTTTAATTGCATAATACATTGTAAGCACTAAACATTGTTGAGAGTTCTATCTCTCACTGGGACATGGGTCTCACCTCGTGGGTCACTACATCTTTTTAGGTGACCGTCAATAGCTTCGTAAGACCCGTGGCAATGAGGAGGAGTTGTTTTCGGAGAACCATAGCAGAAGGTTGATTAGTTGTTCAGTGTGTCCTAGATTTGTCCTTGTGCTCTTAGGTTCGGGTGACAAAGTTTTATAGAAGTCATTTCACCAATTCGAGCTTTTAATAAGTATTCTAATATTTGTACATGATTTGTATGTGATTAACACATTTGTATACCAATTTTGGTTGAGATCATGGTTTAGTTGTCAAGCAACCTAGTAGGTATGTGCTTCTATACAAGATGTTGGGACTTTGATCTATATTAAAAAGATTTATTTGGTTTTAATTATGCCCCTTTTAAGTGATTTGATTAATTAGTGATCTATCCTTCTTTAGTTTTAAGTAATCTCATTTAGTGTGGCGGGTTACTACACTACAATTTTCAAAATAATTGTTGGTGGCTTTCAAAATAGGAAGGCTAAAGTTTAAAATAATTTTAAGCTAAAAAACCTATCTACTATGTATTCTTTCTAGAGAAAATTATGTATCCAAATATAACAAAAATTTCATACCTTTTTATTCCAACATATCGGAAATGCAAAAACTCCAAGTATCAATACCAAAGGACAATGAGGAGAGATCTACAAATTTAGAGAAATATTTTTCACGATATGGCATGGAATCATGTGTTGTTTAAATTTCATTTTATTGGTGTTATAGGTGTCTGGGTTTTTCCATCTAGGAGTTCTACTACATATTTTTTCATCAACATTGTTTCAAGATTTCCAACTAGGTTATGTATAGTTAATGTTAATACTAAAATATATCATATTTTTCTATATTAAAGTCATGGAACCTTTCTTACCCTAATCCCAATCCAAATATCTTAGTAGGCAGTTCTAATAAGATTAGAGCGTCCACCTCTAAGTAGCATGAAAATCACACAAACATTATATGCAAAAAAATGATATTCCATTTTTTGAAAAGATATATTAAGTTTATTACATCTCAACCAATATTAAGTTTATTACATCTAAACCCGTGGTAGCACAGAAAAGAAAAAGATAACAAGGTGACACAACTATGAACTAGATACTATTTCCCATTGACATGTAATCGCATGCGGTGAGAATTCTTCTTTTTGGAAGATATTGGATAGAGTATAGTAAATCAACATGTACCAAGTCTTCAAATATTCATGCCTAAACTAGGTAAATTGAGACAAAATCAATTCAACTGCATTGTTACACTTTGAAAAGAACAATATTGAGCATTTGAAAACAACTATATCAAAATATAGTATATGGTATACCTTATCAGCAAAATACTCAATGAGATATTCAAACTCATCTCTATTTAAAGAAACTTGATTTTATTACAAACTTCCCCATTATGTTGAGATCAATTAATAGGAATTCATAAGGGGCATTATCATTTATGTTCAAGGACTTTCAAGAATACATATACAAATCAAAAGATTGCTCAATAGGGAAATTTGGTTGCTCAAACAAATATATAACCAAGATTTTCAACAAGAGTACATAAAAGATATCATTCAATATCACTAGTATGTTCAAAGAGGAATTAATATAAAAGTGCACCTATTGGAGTCAAATAGAGTGTCAACAATTTCCAATAATAATCTAAGAGTTTCGTTTAGATCCAAAAACATGAGGGGTGTATGAGTTGTTAAATGTGTCGTGGGGTTCCAAGGAGTCATCTGACGGTTTTGGCTTCCTTTGTGTGGCCTATAGATGCCCACCAATGAGCTCCTACACAAAGATCCATAGGATCTTTGTGGGTCGGTGATCTCCATGGTGTGGCCCTTCTGGCAAGCATTTGGGTGGCTTCTCCATGATCCCATGAAGGGGTGGGTGAGGTTGATTGAGAGGATGAGCCCACATGTGGGAGATAAATGCTTCAGTTCAAGCGACCGAAGGTTGAGCTGGGTGGCAAGCATGGATGCTGAAGGTGAGAAATCGAAGGTTCTTCAAGACTAAAAGGATGGTGGCAAAGCTAATGGAATCCATAAATAGGTGTTTTAAAGGCAGTGTTGCATAGTGGGGTGTCGACGTGTCGAGCATGAGAAGAGATATTGGGTGTCTTCACAATACTAATAGTTAGCAATATTTTTAGGGACTTTTAGGAAGCAAAGGAGATTTTAGATCTGAGAATCAAACTTTGACACGGTGTGGATTTGAGAAGAGGGAGATATTAGCTTTTTCAAAACATGCACTATATTGTGCTCTCCTCACCCATGAGAGTTAGACAGGGGTGACAACTCCCCTAGCCATGTCCTCTGTGGATCTCGTTCTTGGTCTATGATTCTGTTAGGCTAGGTAAATGGGCACTTTAGAATTGTTTATACTTATTTTCTTGTATAATTCATAACTCTTAGTTTCAACATCCAAAAAATATGAAATTTTAAAAAATACTTGATCAAAATATTACCAAGACAAAGTAAAATATTGGTCTCCAAAAGATAAAGTTTGGACCATGAAATGAATCAGTTGAATAACAACATCAATTGAGCTCAAAGTGAATGCCATAAGGTACTCAATATGAAATTAGATGATATTTGTATTGTAACTAGTTAATGTTCCACTATGATGGCTAGGGGAACGATAGGGTTTCGGGGGTGTGGCGGGTTCCAAGGGTGGGGTTCATTCACTAGAGAATGGGGGGGAGGGATCTTGGGAGATGCTGACGGAAGAAGAACACACACGCACGGGAGCAAGGGTGACGAATCAACCAGATACGACAATGAAACAATAGGCTACCCAAGTGGCGGAGATCTAGGAGAAACAAGAGGGATTTTCATCAATGTGGCAGAAGTCGGACTTAGCCTACAATACGGTGGCATGTGAGGGGAAGAAACCCAAGAAGACCCGAGATCTCAGGGTGGAATGCAGAGGTATGAGAAGGTGTTCAAAGTTGCAGCAGATTAGATGTCGGATGACAGTCTGTCAGTCCAACAAGGCACGAATATGGGATCTGAAATACCTGGTACCAAGGAAGCTGGGAAAGAACATGTCAGAGATGCAGGCATGGCTTGGAATTGAGGATCCTTCAAAAAGGCAATGATGGGCAGTCAAGGAGGTACATCACAAGTAGAGTTCTTGGATGAACTAGAGTCTAAAGATCTACATCTAGAAGATGTACAGCTTGTCATCGACCAGGGTTGTCCTGAGCTGTATATCAAACCAGACACAGAAGAGAACTTGCTACAACCATGGAAATTTGTTGTCATCATAAAGATGATCGGTAAGAGTGTAGGATACATGACAATGCAATATCGCCTGTGTCTACTGTGGAAACCCATTGGGAGGATGAAGATGTATGAACTAAACTTGAACTTTTATGTTGTTCAGTTTTCTTGCAGGACTAATTATGAAACCATAATTACCAGTGGGTCTTGGTCCATGTTTAGCAGTTTTTTGATGGTCTGGAAGTGGAGTGGAAGCTTCCAACCATCATAGGAATTACTGGATCACATAGTCACCTGCGTCAGGATGCTTAATCTACCTCTACATTTGTATGTGCCAACGATTTTCGAGACGGTAGGCCAAGCTCTAAGGACATTGGTAAAGATGGATGATCACATCATCAAGAGGATGAGAAGTCGATTCGTGAGACTAGAAATTGAACTGGATACTTCAAGCCCGATTCAACCTGCCATACTAATCAATGGATTGGAGTATAAGCTTGAGTATGAAGTTCTCCCTGATCTCTTCTTAAGCTGTGGAAAACTGGGACATAATTCAAAAGCTTTCACCCCTGGAGACAAGGAACAACAAGCCTGTGATTCTAAGGATGTAGATGGGGTGAAATGGTCTGACGGAAAGGGTAAGTAGCAGAAATATTATGGCAAAGGTATCCATGCTAGAAGAAGATAGAGGGACAAATAGAAAGACATCAACAATCAATCATATGGAAATCGATATAAACCTATAGAAGTGGACCCATTAGAGGAGGATGAAGTAGTGAACAACTCAGAAAATAGTGCGACTGTTGATGTTTCCGTGTCAGATCCTAGAGGGCCAAAAGTATGGAAGAGAAAGAAAATTTCCCACGCATCAGAACATGAGACTGAAACACATGCGGACACATCAACAGAAGGTAGAGATGTTAGTCAAGCTATAGACAATTCAATGGATAATGAAGGTCATCCTAATACAAGTAAGGTAGTGAGCGATGGGATGCACATAGTGGTATTCCCAGATGTTGATGAGGTAATTGAAGGCATATCATTTCAAGTTGGTTCTAGACAAATTGGGTCTGGAGGTGAAGAAATGGTGACACCAAACCGCTCCAACAAACACAAACAAAAAGGATGAGGGGTTAAGGGAAGTGGAACTAAACTCAAGAAGACCAATGCAGGGTCGTATAACTTAAGGAATAGTCCCAAGAGTAACCAAGAGGATCATGTTCAAGGATGATGAAGTTGATGCATGTTAAACAATTATATCAATCTATGAAGCCTATGAGACAAAAGTTTACATCACGTGATCACTTGTCTTTCTAGTGTCTGAAGTATATTTTGGCATGTGAAGCCTTCTAGATTCATAGAGATCTGGTAAATCACCACCACAAAAACCCTTATCACTCTCAAGTCTTTGAAATATTGGTGGACCTAGTGTTCACTTTTAATTTAGGAAAAAACTATAATGGTACTAATAATACCATTTTTCTTATTCATAGATTAGGTTTCTTGCTATGTATGTTTCTTTTGATTGAATAGATGGTAATAGTTTACTTCAAAAAATTAGATGATCACAATTTCAATTTGGGTGTTGATATAATTTAAATGATTAGGAGAGTGATGAAGTGAGGTCAATTGAGCAACACTAGATAATAGAAGGGAATAATTGTAAATTTGGATCATAAATGTTAAAAATCCACTTCATCACATACTTCCCTCCTTGTTGTTCTCAAAATTTGAGTAATCCATCAATCAAGATTGGGATTTCATATCACCTATCATAACCAACTTGGTATCAACACTATTTCATAATCGAGTGTCAAGTTCAAAGCATAGTCACATTGTTCATGAATTAGGAAAGATCATCGCATGAGTCACAAATGGTGAGAGATAATCCTACATATCAAAATATAGAGACATCAATTTTTAGGACAAACAAATAGATATCTTGAATCAAGAGTACAACATGAATTTCAATCCTAATATTTTAGGGTCCTAGCGTCTACACTGGCTTAGGTGCGGTTGTACACATATTTCATCAGTTTGAGACAAAAGTAATAATTTCAATATCATGATTTTGTTCTCAAATGAGTGGAAGGTCCCACCCTAGTCCACATGAGAGCATATTATATTTAGTAAAATTATTTAATCTAGATTTTCTCCATCTCTTAGGTTGCACACTATTTACTTTATGTCCCTATATTAGGCTTATGGCGACCTTCCCTCTTGGGCTTGGTATTCTTAGTGACCTTCCCTCCTAGGCTTGGTCTTCCTAGTGACCTTCCCTCCTAGGCTTGGTCTTCCTAGTGACCTTCCCTCTTTGGATTGGTCTTCACATAATCATGTTGGCCTTTCCTCTTGGTCTTGGCCTCTTAGTGACCTTCCCTCCCAGGATAGGGTCTTCATGGTGCCCCCTCCTCTTGACATTAGCCTCTTGTTGACCTTCCCTTATGGGCTTGGTAACATAATGTTAGCCACTTCCTCAGTGACGCTTCCTTATGTCCCTCAGAGATGGAATTATTGGGTTTAAAGAACTATACTCAATATACATGCTTTCATGCTTTGTATACTTTATCATTCAAACATTAGGTGATATTCAAGGTTACCTAAATTCTTAAATTGATTGGTTAGCTCACACTTCTAGAGGAGGTCCTAACCTATGCTACCTTTTAGCTCAAAAGAGAATGTTAGGCTTTCTAGCCACAATTTGACCCCATGGTTGTAGGGTTATGCCTTCCCGATATGTGCTTCTACCATTCTTTGGTTGACTCACCCCATGTTGGAATACCATCCCTAAGGGTGAATTGAGGGTCTAATATTGCTCCCTTCCTTAAATAGATCAAGGAAAGGGGTGCTTTTGGAAATAGAGACATTGGATCGGGCACTCGAAGAATCACAACATAATAGTGTAAGATCGACATTATCATCTTAATCAATTTTCATGATTCCAAATGAATTTTAGTTTTACCCATATATGGGCTTCCATAATCGAAAATGATGTGATATATAGTCATGATAGATGAATCACATGAAGAGATGAGAAGGATAACTAATCATATACTTGGGTGGCTTAGTAGTCCTAAAAGAAAAGATGCAATAGTCCATTTCTGACCTCTAATGTCACTTTTCTTAACATCATTTTCATAGGAAAACTCACACCATAACATCTACAATGTCATTTTAAGAGCACAAACATCACTATTGGTCAACTCCTATAGATAACATCAGTTATCTCTTGAAGAAACATACGTCCTAGATAACCCGCAAAATTCAATTTTCCAAGGAAAAAAATTGCCTACAAAAAAACTTTAAGTTAGTGTTTGTTGTCAAAAACCAACGACATATACCTTCCTATGAAATCAATTTTTCCTCAAAAATACCTTTTTATTCAGTTTATCTATAGTGAAACTGATGTTGTACATCTTATCAACCATGAAAAAGGTGTACATGCAGTGTCTGTTTGCAGTCAAGAAACCAACCACAGAGGGTTGGTGTCATGTCCCACGAAAATAAGGTTCCCCCATATTTCTCTTTGGTGTTGACTCATCCAAAAAGACTAATGTCTAAGTCCTTACTGAGGATGACACTTTTTTTAATAAGGGTCTATGTAATTGGTATTTTTGACAAAACTGACATCTGAGTCCTTAATGTTTGGTTTTTAGTCCATGTCCTTACTGAGGCCAACTTTTTTTGTTTGTATAAAGGCCTTTGTCATTGGCTTCTTTTCCCAATCCAACATCTAAGTCCTTACCACTACTATTGTTGTGATGCATCTTCTGCTGCTGATGTGTCACCACCGCCTGCATAATTCCTCTCTAATTCTATTTTGTGCTGCTTCTCTATTGCCGTCGTGGTTCTATGCCACCTCTGCCTTGATTTTTTGCTTCTGTTGTGTGTTGCTTCTCTACGGCCATCGTGCTTCTCTACCACCTTGCTTCTCTGCTACCTCCATGTTTGTCTGACTCTGCCTATAATGTTGCCACTACCATCTTCTCTACTACCTATGCTTCCACTAATCTTATGAGGTGAGCCTCTACTCCCTTCATGTTACTTGTTTTGATTCATTTCATCATATTTTTTAATGTTTTGTGTTTGCATAGTGTGTATGAATGGATATGCAAAACAGTATGCTATGCATGCTGATGGTATTTGTTTTCACTTTTTGTTCAAATTAGGAAATGAATTCATTAGATTTGGATGTATAGTTGTTTATATATTTTTCAATTAAAAATTGGACTTTATTTTTATCTATTGCATCTCTTTGTATAGAAACATATGTACATATATATGTATAAAATGATAACCTTGGTATAAGGAGGTTTGTGGCCGTTTCCCACTCATAACTCGTCTAATTCTCATGACTTGATGAATCTTAACTGTCCCTATGCATAATTAACATAAATATCATAATAATCATATAAAAGGGGTGGAACATAAATATTACATGAAACTTGGACCACACTTTCTTGAAAATGTATTTATTATTCTAAGCCCATCTTAATGTATATTTTTTGTACCTATGATATGAATGATAACACTAAGATCATAGGTATATAAATGACAACATTGTTTGTTGGCCTAGAAATTCGTTTGAGATTTCTCATTAGGTTTAATCTTGGAATGGTCTCTAGTTGCACTAAAAAATCAATATTTGCAATCCCATATCTTACTATAACTTGAAGATATAACAAATCTTGTTTAAGTGCCTTTTAGCTCTATGCACCCCCTCTAGAGCCCTTTGATCCAACATATAGTCCATTCTTAGTTAGCTTGCCAACACAAAATGTTGAAGCTAACACTAACTCGTATATGTGTGGAGATCACACAGATGGAATGTTAATTGATACAAGATCCAATCAATACTAGAGGAATGCATATATTTTTTAAATGTTAGATGTGCATTTTACATTCTTCATCAGCTATATTTCATTGTTTGACAATTTTTTTTAAATGGTATGACATTTTTTAGATGGCATTTGACCATGAGTATGATGACCATGAGGATGATCATCGTGAGGACATGCACCATGACATTGTTGTAAGTTGTATTGTTTTATTACATATGTGTCCATTTTACAATGTGTATCCCATTTATAAATTACATTTTTTATGACTTGTATGTGTTTCTTGTCAATTTTAGCATGTTGAGGATGTGCACCCTGAGGATCTTGTTGAACTTACTAAGGAGCAACATGATTGTGCGCCTCAAAGAGTTATCACCATGATGAACAAGTTTGCAGAGCAAAGGGGTAAAGGACCAAAGTTGGTCGTTGAGTTTGATGATCAAGGAAATCATATTGGGAAGAATTGTAGTTCCTTTGTGCAATGTCTAGAGGTTCTTACTCATAAAAAATGGATATAAATATAGCATCTTGGCATAAAGTTTATCAAGGCATGAAAGAATACATATGGAAGGAATAATGTGTGAGATATTATGATTTTTAAAGATAATCACAATTCTTTTTTTAAGAATATTCCATTAAGTATATGAACATCTATAGAGCATATTTGACCTTGATGAAAAATTGCATCGTAAAAAGGTGCTAATGCTATAGGGGGTACTAAGGAGTTATAGGAAAAATTTGACAAGAGAATACATAATGAACGAGAAGAAGAATAACTAAGCCACTTGGCGATGAAACTATCTTGACCCGAAGGTGTGGGATGCTTTTTTTTCTTCAAGAAAAATTGACGAATTCAAGGTATTAAGCCTCCTCATTTAGAATACATTCTTCTAAATTCATTGTAGTACATATTTAACATATCTTTTGGATTAACCATGCCTTGAGTGATGCTAAAAAAGAAAGGCGTGCAAAGAATGTGCACAAACACAAGTTGGGTCAAGGTGGCTACACAAGCTTTGCCAATAGAGACTAGAGTCGTCTTCTTCTCAACAACCTACTTCTTGGACTGTTGAGTCCTCTACTATGACTTCTCCTCTACCTCACCATGAGGAGTGGATAACTATGAGGCAAACCCAATCTAGAGAAATACCCAACCCCACAATAGCTGAGGTGGCTAAAAAAATGGTAAAATTCAACTCTCAGAGTGTGCGTTCATCTTTGAGCTTGATTGTAATCTTTTACTTACCAATTACTATTAATGATGATTAGCAAGAGCTCTATAAGTAAAGAAAACAAGGAAAGTTCATTCATGAAGGCACAACAAATGAATTGACAGTTTCTCTAGGTAATCCAGAGCATCTTGGATGTGTTAGAGTTGTTGGTGCTGGTGTCGGTATAAGAGCCTTCTTTGGGCCATCAATGCATAAACACAAATCTATCTATAAAGGAGGATTCTCATAAGAGAAGGTACAAAAGATGATTGCAAAGGGAATAGAGGAAGCAATGAGATAATATCATGCTTCTCATTTAACTCCCTAGACAATAGCTATGGCACCCTTCTCTTCATATGAGGTGGACCCCCTACGACGGAGGTGGTTGGGAGTAATCCCATGGACATGCCAGTTAGCACGTCCATTGTAAATTTTCTTGTGATATAGTAATATTTTAGAATTATATGTATAATATGTTTGTGTTTAGGTATACATATAACACTATATACAAATTTGTAGGGGTTGATTCCATGCCTTCTTTTACTAGAAGGATATGTCATTGCATTGGACGCGACTTATCCACGCCTTCCAGGTGACATGTTTCATGATGATCAAATGCCCACCAATGCAGTTCATGTGATGCCAAGGCTTGTTTAGGACACTTGGAAACAAACTACACTTCCATATGGCCACCCTGACCATGAGAAAATAGGTAATGCATAAGGTGGCATGTTTGTGTGGCCCAAAGTGGGAGTTGTCTATACCAATGTATGCTAAATTTACATTGTGTTTGTATTTGTATATAATTGACAATTAATATGAGAATACATATATGAAGGACATAGCACCTAATAAACCCATATAGTTCATCATCTACTTCCTCCACAACATATTTGGTTACCTGGTTGGCTTGCAAAGGACCTATTTGACTCATTACATCCTAATTGTAGAGGGTTGGTAGTATGGCTAGGTGACTTTGAAGAAGGGTCTCATATGATGGTCTATATTAAGGAAGATATTGCAGGTAAAGATCATGATACTAGTATATTTTTGCAAGATGTTGTGGATATGTTTACTTATGCTTGGATGAATACATCTGTGATAGAATTTGGATATGGTGATATCTTATGGCTAAATACCTCCTTTTATATATGTTGACATGTTTTCTTATATATTAATGGATACATGATATATGTTTAATTTTCAACTACTTATATAGGGTATGTACAGAGTTCACACTTCTCCAAGTTGCATTTCTAGTTCCATCATTGATTATCCATGTACATAAAGACCTAATATTTGTTACCAAATACTGCTCTAGTACATTTAAATATTTTGGTAATGCGAGAATGAGTGTGATATAGCTCCTTTCAATGTTGAGAGAGATTTAGTTAATTTGATTATAATTTTGACTTAATAATTACATTTCATTATGATTTTGAGTTTTCTTTTATTTGCCTTCTTTGCACTTAGAAATAATCATTAGGTGTTGTTGGTAATTGTCCCTGAGACTCTAAGTGCATATTATTTAGATGCTAAGGGTGACCAAGTAGACAGTGGGGGACACAAAATGAAAAAGTCACTATTCACATGAATACATTTTTATATTCGTTAACATATATTAATTTCTACATCATTAATTACATGACTATTTACTAATACAATTCAATGTGTTGCATTAATTTATAGGGGTATCACAGAATTCAAAAAGGTTGGAGGAGAGGTAGATGAGAAAAATAAAATGTTAAGTTGGAAGAAAGTTGAGGAAGTTTTTCTAACTCCAATGCATATTTATGCCAACTATGCTTACTTTTATATATTAACATTTTGTAGTAAATTTAAAGTTCCCTAAATAAGACAATGGTTGGGCATGCAGATACTATGTGACGCAATATATGGACCTGATTTCTATATAGGGAACATTAGACATCTACTACATACAAAATGTAAGCTATATATAGTCTTGATCATAATAAGTAAATAGTCTCATTTGATAATATGAAAATACCAAATCTAAATATTTTTTTATGTTATTTTCATTGTATCAGTTTGACACAATAGAACCCTATATGAAAGAAGAGCTAGATGAGATATGATAACAATTGACACACACCTTCATTTAGGAAGAAAACTTCAAATTTGATTGAGATAAAATATGATTTTTATAAACTTTGGGGTCATTATTTCTATACACATTTGTTTCTTATGACTTCATGTAACTGTAAATTTGATGTGAGTGAATTATAGTGCATATGTGAATGATGAATATATACATGTATGTGAATAAATGTGAAGATGAATAAATACAATGATAATTGTGTTTCTACATGTTATGCGAATGGAATGGGTGCATTTGTGAATGATGTATATATACATGTATGTGAATGAATGTGAAGATGAATGAATACAATGAGAATTGTATTTGTACATGTCATGAGAATGAAATTAGAGAATGAATCTTGTATGCGGGTGGATTGTGTGTTTGTTGTTACATGTTTTTCTACTGTCTTGTCCTGTTGTTAAGATGAATACAGGATGGAACCTATAGTTCTAATGAACTATAGGTTTTGCATCCTTCCAAACAACTAGACAGTAGGTCTGCAAAACTACTATTAAATATATATATATATATATATATATATATATATATATATATATATATATGTGTGTGTGTGTGTGTGTGTGTGTGTGTGTGTGTGTCATTAGTTGTTACCACAAAACTGACGTTGTAGGTATTTATCCTCATTTTTTATCAAAACACTAACGTTATAGGGCTATACTAAGATGGACATGCCAGGAAGCATGTTCGTGCAACTAGTTGGCTTATGACATCGATTGAACTGAGAAATGGATGACATAGTTGGATGGTATCATTTGTTTGGACATGAAAACTAATAACATAGATGTCCTCAATGTGAGTTTTTAAAAAAAACCACACCAAAAAAACAATTATTAGTTAAAAATATGACCTGGTATGGAAGTAGAATGTTGATTGTTTCATCAGAAACCAACGACACATATGCTTAAGTGTGTCGATTTCTTTAATGATAGCAATCAAGGTTGGGTCTGGGTTGTTGGTTTATGCATCCCCAAAAAATTGACATTGTAGGCCCTTGACTGTAGTGTCACCCACTTAGGTTTCAGTATAAAACTGATGTTAGAGGGCTATTTTAACTAAAAATAGAGGTGGTATATATACTAGTGATGAGATGCTAGAAGACTCTCTAGGGTTATGGGAAATCCCCCGGTCCATTGTTGGATCCACTAAGGTCAGGTGGAGCAATGGAACCTCAACTACCGTAGCTATACAGATAAGAGGAATTACTACTAGAACCCCTTTACACTCTTTCTAGACACCTCAATTTCACCATAATGAACTTTATAGTTGTCTTGGTTCAGAGGTTAGGAATAATATCTCATTAATGCATAAGAAGTGTGTGGTGGCTCTGATACTAACTATCATAAAACTATTCTTACCATGATCCCAATCTGGCTAGTTGGGTAGGCAGTGTTAAGGGGGTTATAGTTCCCATTCCTGTGTAGCTCAAAAACCACACACACATTTAATGAGAAAAGAAATAACATTCCATTTATTGAAAAGAAATGTAAAGTTTATTACATCTAAGACTGTAGGCTACATGGAAAAGAAAATATAACAAGGTAAGGGAACTAAAAACTAGATACTATTCACATTTACATGTAATACCATGTGGTAAGCATTCTTCTTTTTGGTAGATATTGATAAGAGTAAAGTAGATCAGCATGTATGAACTCGTCAATTCTTCATGCCAAAATTAGGTAAATCAAAATGCAATGAATGTAAATTCATTGATACACTTTGAAAAGAAACGATATTGAACCTTTGAAAACATTCATATCAAAATATTGTATTTGACATGACCTATAAGCAAAAATACTCAACGTGATATTCAAACTCATCTTTAATGAAAGTAATTTGATTTTTATTACACATTTCTCCATTATATTGAAATCAACTTGATGTGGAATATTATCGCACTACAAACTCACTCGAGGTTGAAATCCCTGAGCTTTTACCAAAACCTCATGCAATAATACCACCAGCAAGAGGACGGGTCTTATCGCAGCATAGTTAAGGCTCAAATCCTAAAGGACAATGTTTTTAAGAATCTTTGTCAGACGAATATAGCACAAGTAAGACTAATATTTAGAATGATTGATTGGGTTGTGGTTGATTAAACTATTTGCAAGAAAGTAAAAGAGTAGAATTAAAGTTTATTCTAGATTAATGATATGGAATCGCTGGGATGGTCTCGGGTTTCACCACCACTACACATGCAAACACATCCAAACATCAAACATCCAGGCAAGAATCTAACTATCCAAATGGAACTAGTGTGAACCCTCCCTAAGGGATGTTTAGGCCCACGTAAGCATCCCCTTAGGCATTAGATTTTTCTTCGCCATCTGGATCATGCACTCATAGTTCCAAAGATACAACATCCAACTGAGGTTGAGGTCCTCCCTAAGGGATGTTTAGACCACAGAAGCATCACCATGGGCTAGATGGCTCATCCCCTCACGGATCATACACTTACGACCTCAAGGAATCCCATTCTATTTCTAGTCAGGGAGTCAACCGCGCTAATCAAAAAGCGAGCAGGTGATCAATCTAAAAGCAAAGATCGACGATTAACATAGAAGATAAAAATCCAACTAAGGTTGTGGCCCTCCCTAAGGGACATTTAGGCCACAGAAGCATCACCGTAGGCTAGATGGCTCGTCCCCTCACGGATCATACACTTACAACCTCAAGGAATCTCATTCTATTTCTAGTTTGAGAGTCTACTTCATTAATTGACATTCTACACTACATACAGAAGTTCTCATAACATAGGGAAGAACAAGATGAAAGTAAGCAGGTAATCAAGCTACAAACATTATCAATTGACAATGAAATGGAAAGTTATATACATTGCCTTGGAATGTTAAATGAAAAGACATGAAAGTATGGGCAGCGGGGCTAGTCCCCGCACCCCAATGAAAAGTGACTACTCGCTAATGATGTGAGAAATAAGAGGAATAAGAGAGAAGGAAGATTCTGCCATGAGCATGATGCAAAAGGTAGTCGCAGCTCGGTGAAGATGATGCAGTCTTCTATGTTGTGTCGGTGCAGATCTGGATGAGGAGGAAGAACCACCAAGGCAGGCTGGGCAGCCCTTCTTCTCCACCTTCGTTCTTTTCGGCCTCCTTTCTCACAATAAGAGGAAGTGTGGGAGGCTTGATAATGGCATGAAGATGGTGGAGTGGCAGCGGTGTGGAAGAGAGATTGATCCTTTATTCAAGTAGCCTTGCAGCGTCCTTGAATCGATGCCCAAATGAGGACCCTTGTGGTCCTATTTATAGGCTTGGATGGGGTCCTCACATTTTTGTTGTGAGTTTGCTCCAAATGGTTTAGAGCAACTGGTTTGCTTGAACACTTTGGAGCAAACGGTCTTGGAGACCATTTGACATCCAAACGGTCTTGGATTCTATTGGTTTGCTATGCCCAAACGGTCTAGAGTCCTATCTTGATACGGTCTTGTAGATCGATCAAATGACCAAACGGTTTTGGGAAGGAACTGCCCATACGGTCCTGGAACTTTGCCTCCAAACGGTTTAGTGAAACAGATAGGCGCCAACTGGTCTTCACTTGCACTGGCTTCAAACAGTCTTTAGCGGTAGCTGGCCAAATGGTCTTACAGATTTCTAGGCTTTGATTGGTCTTGAAGACCATTTATGCTTGACCGGTCTTGAATCTTTGTTCAAACGGTCTTGATTAATATCCTCCAACCGGTCTTGGAAACTGTTTGATGGCCAAGGGGTCTTGGAGACCGTTTGATGGCCAAACGATCTTGAGGACCGATGGCCTCCAAACTGTCTTGGGGCCAAACGGTCTTGCGGGTGACTGGCCTATCGGTCTTGAGACCGTATGGTGCCAAATGATCTTGAAACCATATGGCTCCAAACAGTCTTGAAACTGTATGGATGACTGGCTGAGATAGTTTGGGGTCGAGACCGTTTGGTCAAAACCGTTTGGTCAAGACCAAAAATCAGAGGATCTTGAGTGAATTCCATATGATGGTTGAACCTCATCATGACCTGCACAAAATCAATATAAATCTAGTCAATAATCTTGATAATTGAATTAGTTAAGAATTCTTGTATTTTGTGAGATTTAGGGGATGAAATCGAAAGTATTGAATCAAATTGGTCCCAAAAAGGCAAAATGAAAATCATGATGAATATGCATTCATCATAATACCATGTACTTAAATGTTGCTCATCCTCGGGTAACACAAAATCTAAAACAGTCACCAAATGACTACTTTTTGATCATGTGATTGCCTCCTCTTCACATCTCGATTGTTTCTTTTCTGCTCAGTATGACTAAGCATCTCAACTTCCTGAGACCACTGAACACATCTTACCATATCTTCATTCCTGAGTTTGCTTTCCAACTTCACTTCCTCCTCACTTTTTCCAACAACAAGCATGTCAAAGCATTTCGTAAGAGTATAGAGATACCCGCAGAACAACAAGTGTGCATCTGATCTGACACTGGTGTATTTCAGGGTAGTAGAGGCATTTATTGTGCCATTAGGTAGAAAAGTGAGAGAAGGGTGGTATGGAATGAAGAAATAAATCTCTCCTCTATTCGACTCGAGATTTTTATTATATTATTTGCAATTTCATTTATTGCACATTTTGTTTTTTGTGCGAACCTCTCCTCTATTCGACTCGAGATTGCATTTTTTGTGTGCGCTATGGCATCTTTTTTTGGTGGTACGCCCCTATTGATTTGTGAGGGGTATGGAAGAAGTGGATGTAGAGGGAAGTGGTGTGCCACCTCGAACTTAGGGTTTGGCACTATTTTGGCTATTTTTGTTTCTTTGTTATGGATCGAGGGGTACGAAGATGATAGAAGAAGTGTAGAAGAGAGTTCAGATCAGAATGCAACTTCATTTACAATTTCGTGCACCGAGTTGTTCTCTTTATCATACTCTGCTCAAATAATGACTTGATGAGGATCCGGTGGGGATTCCATGTTGTTGTTCCACTAGTCAGTTAGGAAGCACGACGTGTTTGATCCCTATCAGTTCGACATACGCTTGCCATTTTTACACAAAGATCATAATGTTAGGATTCATATGCTTCACAAGATGATTTCAATCAAAAGGCTAGTTTTCAGAAGAAGGTCCTTTTGAGGATATGCTTCGAATAAGGGGGGGTATAATGATACAAAATACATAGAGATTGAAACAAAAAGTGTCAAAACTTCATCCAATATCTGTTCAAATTTCTTTGGAAAACTTAAAAATTTTTGAAATTTTTGAAAATTTTGGTAAATTTTGGTCAAAAATGCAATGATGAAATCTTAAGTCTGAATTAGATGGGTGAAGGTGGAAAGTAAGATACATACCACCCACCCTCCACCCCGAACTTAGAAATTTGCTCGTCCCAAGCAAACTCTAAATCCAAGATGGAGGGGAAAGTTCATGTTGTTTGGACCACTAGATGTGGTTTTGTTCCAGTCCGCATGCGTCCTCCATCTGAAAATATCAAACATGAAGACCATTCAAAACTCAAGATAGCATCTTGCGGTGCAATTTTATTTGGGTTAAAAATTATCTAAAAAATAAAAACAAAATTAAGAAAAAATTCTATTCAAAATTGAAACTAAATACGAATGTATTGATCGGGGTGCCTCCCGACAAGAACCTTTGTTTTATGTCGATGTCTCAACTTGGTTTCTTCAACTTTCATGGTGGATACATTAGATTGGTGAGTTCTAATATTGGTTCGGTGCCTGTATTGGCTGCAGTGAAATATCTCTCCAGTCGTTGACCATTTGCCACTAATTTGCCTGACTTTTCACTCCATAAAGAAAAAGCACCATGTGGGGAGATGCTCTTGACGATGTATGGTCCTGACCAGTGGGAATGGAGTTTTCCTAGGAATAACCTTAGTCTTGAGTTGAATAGAAGAACTTGGTCTCCCACTTGAATGTCCTTCCTCTTGAGATGACCATCGTGCCACAACTTTGTGCGTTCTTTATAGATTCTAGCATTCTCATAAGCTGTCATTCGGAGTTCTTCCATCTCCTAGAGTTGTAGAATCCTGGCTTGGCCTGCTTCTTTTATATCAAAATTCAGTTGTTTTATTGCCCACCATGCCTTGTGTTCCAATTCTACTGGTAGGTGGCATGACTTTCCATAGATTAGTCGAAAAGACGTAGTCCTAAGGGGAGTTTTAAAAGCAGTTCGGTAGGCCCACAAGTCATCATTGATTTTTACTGACCAATCTTTCCGATTGCGGCCTACAGTCTTTTCCAAAATAGCCTTGAGTTGATGATTAGAAACATCTACCCATCCACTAGTTTGTGGATGGTAGGGTGAGGCTACCTTGTGAGTTATAACATATTTCCTCAGCAGTGCTTCAAAGCTTCTTTCTAGGAAATGAGAACCTCTGTCAGAAATCACATTGCGTGGGACTCCGAATCGGGGGAAAATGATATCTTTAAACATTTTGATGACATGTTTGGAATCACTAGTGACGGTTGGTATGGCTTCGACCTGTTTTGAGATGTAATCCACCACCACTAGGATGTAGGAAAATCCATGAGAAGATGGGAATGGACCCATGTAGTCCACACCCCAAACATCAAATATCTCAACTTCTTGCCACAAGTTCAGTGGCATCTCGTCTCTTTTGGTTATGTTACCCATTCTCTAGCACTTGTGACATGAAAAAACAAAGTTGTAGGAATCTTTGGATATGGTTGGCCAAAAGAATCCACATTGCAAAACTTTCAAGGCAGTTTTCTTAGGGCTCATATGGCCTCCAACTGGGCCTGAGTGACATTGCTCCAAAATAAGTTGAGCTTCTTCTTCGGTGATACATTGTCTATATAGGCCATCAGCACAGAGCTTGAAGAGGTACGGCTCATCCCAGTGACATTGCTTCACATCATACAGGAATTTCTTCGGTGCATTTGGGGTGAATGACACTCGCAGCCAGGTAGTTCACAAAGTCCACATACCAAGGGATAGCTTCAGAAACTTTCATAAGTTGGTCATCTGGAAGAGAATCGTTGTTGGGGATCTTCTCAGTTTCCAGGGCATGGATATGACTGAGGTGGTCTGCCATGACATTCTTTGTACCTTTCTTATCTCTTATCTCCAAATCAAACTCTTGTAAGAGGAGAATCCATATAATTAACCTAGGTTTAGCATCTTTCTTTGCCAAGAAGTAACGGATAGCTGTATGATCCAGGGAGACAATGACTTTTGAACCAATGAGGTAGGATCTAAACTTGTCAAAGGAATACACGACCGCAAGAAATTATTTCTCGGTAGTTGCATAATTCCTCTGAGCTTCATCGAGGGTTTTTGATGCATAGTAGATCACATAATGTTTCTTTTCTATACATTGGCCCAAGACAGCACCCACAGCATAATCACTGACATCACACATAATTTTAAAAGGGTGATCCCAATCAGGGGCTCTGATGATGGGTGTTGTTGTAAGATCATGATTTAGATGGTTGAAACTTTTAACACATCCTTTGTCAAAATTGAACTCAGCATCCTTTAGTAGAAAATTTGTCATCAGCTTGGTTATCTTTGAGAAATCCTTTATAAACCTTTGGTAAAAGCCCGCATGACCTAGGAATGCACGAACCTCCTTTACATTCATTGGGATAGAGAGCTTGGAAATTACTTCGATCTTGGCCTTGTCTACTTCAATTCCTCAATTACTGACCCTATGGCTGAGGATAATGCCTTCCTTTACCATAAAGTGACACTTCTCCCAATTTAACACAAGTTGTGCTTCTTCACACCATTTGAGGACAAGGGAGAGGTGTTTTAGCTAAAAGTCGAATGAATCTTCGTACACATAAAAATAATTTATAAAAAATTCCATGACAGTTTTAGTGAGACCAAGAAATATGGCAGTCATGCAATGCTGGAAGGTTGCAGGTGCATTACAGAGGCCGAACGACATTCTTCTAAATGTGTATGTTCCAAATGGTTAGGTGAAAGTGGTTTTCTCTTGGTCATCTATATGTATGGGTATTTGATAGAATCCAGAGTAACCATCGAGATAACAGAAATATTCTTGATGAGCCAACCGTTCTAATACTTGATCAAGAAAAGGCATTGGGAAATGATCCTTTCAAGTTGCCTTGTTTGACTTCCTGTAATCAATGCACATCCTCCACCCTATAACTGTTTGAGTGGGGATGAGCTCATCATTTTCATTTCGTATCATAGTAGTTCCACCTTTCTTTGGGACCACATGCACGTGGCTCACCCATTGTGAATCCGATATCAGATAGATTATCCCAACAGTGAGTAGTTTAATGACTTCACGACGGACTACTTCCTTCATATTTGGATTCAATTTGTGTTGATGTTCAATAGTTGTCTTGTGATCTTCCATCATGGGGATTTTTTGCATGCACAACGCTTGACTAACCCCAGTGAGGTCGCTCATCTTGTAGCTGATTACTTTTCTTCTTTCCTTCAATTCCTTTAAAAGTTTGTCCTCTTATTCCACCGTTAGATCTGAATTTATGATGACGGGACAGAATTTGAGTTCATCTAGAAACACGTATTTCAATCCTTCTGGTAGGGTCTTCATTTCAAGAACTTGTGCTTCTTCAGTAACATCCACTGCTTTTAGTTCCTCAACCTAGGCTTCAGGATCTTCTTTAGCAGGATCGAGGTGGAAAACACAACTTTTCACTTGTTCGTCATCTGAACTTTCTGCATTCGAATTAGTAAGGGTCATCCCTAAAGGATTTTCTTGTTCATAATCCTCCTGCATGAGTAGTGACATCTGCTCTACGCACTCAATCAAGTAGACTTCCTCTTACATGCTCGGTCTTCGCATGCTTTCAAAAACCTTGAATTCAAGATTTTCTTTACCAAATCGGAGTAACAAAGTTCCTGCTTCAATGTCCATCAGAGCTCTTGTGGTGGAGAGGAATGGACGTCCAAATATGAGAGGGTATCTGGTGTCTTCCTTTATGTCCATGATTACAAAGTCACATGAAACATAGGAATCTTTTCCTACCTTGACAGGGACATCCTCAATGATTCCTAAAGGTAGAGTCACAATGTTATCTGCAAGTTGTATGGTCATGCTAGTTGGGAGAAGTTCAGAAAACCCTAGCCTCTTGCAAAGGCTAAGTGGCATGATGGAAATGCTAGCACCAAGATCGGCCAATCCTTTCTTACAGGAAGAATCACCGATATAGCAAGAAATCCCAAAAGATCCTGGATCTTTCTGCTTCTTGGTCATCTTACTTAGGATGATATCTGAGGTAGTAGTCGCCAACTTGATTGTCTCATGCTCTTCAGTTATGTATTTCCTTGTTAGAAGTGATTTCAGATATTTTTTCCAGGCTGATATTTTAGCCAGCGCATCTAGGAAGGGTATATCCACATGAAGTTTTTTCATAGCTTCCTTGAACTTATTGAAATGAGTGTCGAGCTTGGTTTGCTTCAAACGAGCTGGGAAAGGTGGATGAGGCTTGTATACTGGTACCTCCAGTTCTGGTGTTGCTTCTTCCTCTTCATTAATAGGGTTTTCAGATCTTTGCTTGGTTGTCTTATCAGCAATCGTTGGTTCTTTCGATTGAGGCTCAGGCGTTGTTGAGTCTTGGACGATCACAGGTTCATTCTCATCTGTAATAACCACAGGTGTCTTGACAGGAGGATCAGAATAGTCTTTCCCTGACCTGGTGGTGACAACCTTTAGTTGTTCTTGATGCTTGGGATTGTTTTCTGGTTGGCTAGTAAAGGCTTCAACAGGTGGTTTCATACTAGCTTCCAGTTGTGCTAGTTGAGATTCAATAGATTTCTGATGGGCTTGCTAGTTAGCTATCATAGTTTGCTGGATAGATATCAATGTTTGTTGCGATTGTAACATCTTTTTAATGGCCGATAGCTTGTCAGAGTTGGGGTTAGCTTGTTTCCCTTGTTGTTGGTTCTGGTAAGGGACTTGGTTGGGGTTCTGAAATTGAGACTTGTTTTGATAATTGTTGAAGTTCCTGTTCTAAAAGTTTTCCCTAAAGTTCCCTTGATTTCTAAAGTTTTGTTGTTGGTTATACTGAAATCCTGGTGGGGCTATTTTTTGGTTAGTTGAACCAAGTTGTCGCGAGTTTTCCGCTCCTAAATGATTTCCATATCGAAAACTAGGATGCTTCCTATTTTGATTCAGATTGTAGTATCCTTGACTAGGAATGGTGCTGACGGCATTAAGATTTTCTAATTGACTATTATCTCCTTGTCCACATGCATTGCTTAGAACAACATTGTAAAGAACATTGCATGCTAAAGTGGAATGATCAGTACTTTTGCATGCTTCACAGAACAATGAAGCTGACTTGATCTGTTCTTGTTGTTGAGGGGGTGAACGTCCTCTTCCAAATGCAGCAAGGGATGATTCGATATGATCTTTCTTGGCAAGTAAGAGTTTGAGGGTTTCAGCAATTGACTTGTATTCTGGAATAACTTCATCCATAGCTACCTTCAACACTCCCTTGCCTATAGACCTACCCCAATTAGATTGATTTTCATCTCCAAGGGTGACAACCCTCGATGCACTATCATAACTCTGACGCATGAAGATTCCTCCAGATGAGAAATCTAAGAATCTCTTGATATCATCATACACACCTCTATAGAAGATCTCAATGAGTTGATTCTTAGGGATTCCATGGTGTGGACACTTGCGTAGAAGTTTGTTATATCTTTCCCATCCTTCAGCAAGAGTTTCTCCAGGGTCTTGAGTGAACATTGTTATTCGTCCCCTAATTTTGTAGGTGAGAGAAGGAGGGTAAATTTTTTCCAAAAAAACATTTTGAAGTTGTTCCCAGGTAGTGATGGGTTCACATTGTAAGGAGTTGTACCAACTTATAGATCTATCATCAAGGGAATACTTAAAGAGGCGGAGTCAAATGGCATCGTCTGTGACTCCATTTTATTTTGTCATAGCACATAGATTGATGAACCTCAGAAGATGTTCTTGGCTATCTTCACCTTGTTTACCATAGAATGGGTTATTTTGAAGCAAGGTAATCCAATGTGTCCTTATCTCAAAATTGGGAGCATGGATGGGAGGAGGTTGAATTGGGTGATGAACATCGGCAACTTTAGGGATTGAGAACTCCCTAAGATCCTTTTATAGTTCGGCTGATTGCGCTGCTACTTGTGCTGCTAGGATTTCTTCTTGAACTACAGCCCTAGCTTCTTGCATGAGTCTTTCTCTCTATGCATTGATAGCTTGAGCCACCCTTTGGGCTATTTCCTCCTCTTGATCCATTCTTGCATGGTGTTCCCTATTCTAATGATGAAAAGTTCTGTCTATCTCAGGGTCAAAGCTAGCAGTGATTTCGGGACTATTCACATAGTGCATGCACCAGCCTTGGGGGTACCTGAAATGAACAGATCTGAAGCGAGATTGATGAATTGGAGTGAAATTCAAGTAGATGATCGATTGTATCAAGAGAAAAACAAAATCCTAGATTAGCCTTAAAAGAACTAGATTTGACTAACTGATTTCGTTGTCCCCAGCAATGGCGCCATAATTTGACATGGAATATTATCACATTACAAACTCACTCGGGGTTGATATCTCCGAGCTTTTACCAAAACCTCATGCAATAATACCACCCACAAGAGGACGAGTCTTATCACAGTATCGTTAAGGATCAAATCCCAAAGGACAATGTTTTTAAGAATCTTTGTCAGTCGAATCTAGCACAAGTAAGACTAATATTTAGAATGATTGATTGGGTTGTGGTTGATTAAACTAATTGCAAGAAAGTAAAAGAGCATAATTATAGTTTGTTCTAGATTAATGATATGGAATCACTGGGATGGTCTCGGGTTTCACCACCACTACACATGCAAACACATCCAAACATCAAACATCTAGGTAAGAATCTAACTATCCAAATGGAACTACTATGAACCCTCTCTACGGGATGTTTAGGCATCATATTTCTCGTCGCCATTTGGATCATGCACTCACAGTTCTAAAGATACAACATCCAACTGAGGCTGAGGTCCTCCCTAAGGGATGTTTAGACCATAGAAGCATCACCGCGGGCTAGATGGCTCGTCCCCTCATGGATCATACACTTACGATCTCAAGGAATCCCATTCTATTTCTAGTCAGGGAGTCAACCGTGCCAATCGACAAGCGAGCAGGAGATCATTCTACAAGCAAACATCGATGATTAACAAAGAAGATACAAAATCCAACTAAGGTTGTGGCCCTCCCTAAGGGATGTTTAGGCCATAGAAGTGTCACCGTAGGCTAGATGGCTCGTCCCCACACGGATCATACACTTACAACCTCAAGGAATCTCATTCTTTTTCTAGTTTTAGAGTCTACCTCATTAATCGACATTCTACCCTACATACAGAAGTTCTCATAACATAGGGAAGAACAAGATGAAAGCAAGTAGGTAATCAAGTTACAAACATTATCAATTAACATCGAAATGGAAAGTTATATACATTGACTTGGAATGTTAAATGAAAAGACATGAAAGCATGGGCAGTGGGGTTAGTCCCCACACCTCAGTGAAAAGTGACTACTCACTCATGATGTGAGAAATAAGAAGAACAAGAGAGAAGGAAGATCCTACCATGAGCATGATGCAGAAGATAGTCACAGCTCGGTGAAGATGATGTGGTCTTATACGTTGTGTTGGTGCAGATCTGGATGAGGAGGAAGAACCACCAAGGTAGGTTGGGCAACCTTTCTTCTCCACCTTCTTTCTCTTCTCAGCCTCCTTGCTCGTAGCAAGAGGAAGTGTGTGAGGCTTGATAATGGTGTGAAGATGGTGGAGTGGTGGCGGTGTGGAAGAGAGACGGATCCTTTATTCAAGCAGCCTGGCAGCGTCCTCGAATCGATTCCCAAATGAGGACCCTTGTGGTCCTATTTATAGGCTTGGATGGGGTCCTCACATTTTTGTTGTGAGTTTGCTCGAAATGGTTTAGAGCAACTAGTTTGCATGAATGGTTTGGAGCAAACGGTCGTGGAGACCGTTTGACATCCAATGGTCTTGGAGACCATTTGACATCCAAACGGTCTTGGAGACCATTTGACATCCAAACAGTCTTGGCTTCTATCAGTTTTCTATGTCCAAATGGTCTGGAGTCATATCTTCATACAATCTTGCAGACTGATCAAATGACTGAATGGTCTTGGGAAGGAATTGCCCATACGGTCCAGGAACTTTTCCTCCAAACAGTTTAGTGAAACCAATAGGTGCCAACCGGTCTTCACTTGCGCTGGCTTCAAATGGTCTTCGGCGGTATATGGCCAAACGGCCTTACAGATCGCTAGGCTTTGATCGGTCTTGAAGACCGTTTACGCTTGATCGGTCTTGAATCTTTGTTCAAATGATCTTGATTAATATCCTCCAACCGGTCTTGGAAAATATTTGATGGCCAAAGGGTCTTGGAGACTGTTTGATGGCCAAACGATCTTAAGGACCGATGGCCTCCAAATGGTCTTGGGGCCAAACGGTCTTGCGGGTGACTTGCCTATCGGTCTTGAGATAGTATGACGCCAAACAATATTGAAACCATATGGCTCCAAACGGTCTTGAAACTGTATGGATGACTGGCTGAGATCATTTGGGGTTGAGACCTTTTGGTCAAAACTGTTTGGTCAAGACCAAGGATGAGAGGATCTTGAGTGAATTCCATATGATGGTTGAACCTCATCACGACCTGCACCAAATCAATATAAATCTAGTCAATAATCTTGATAATTGAATTAGTTAAGAATTCTTCTATTTTGTGAGATTTAGGAGATGAAATCAAAAGTATTGAATCGAATTGGTCCCAAAAAGGTGAATGCAAATCATGATGAATATGCATTCATCACAACTCACAAGTAGTTACAAGGGGCATTATCATTTATGTTCAAGAAAGAATACATATACATATTAAAAGATTATTCACTAGGGAACATTGTAGATCAAACAAATACATAGGGAAGATTTTCAACAAGAGTACATACAAGATTATCATTCAATATCACTAGTCTATTCAAAGAGGAATTAATATAAAAGCTTACCTCTTAGGATCAAAATAGTGTAGTAGAAACTTACAATATTCACCAATATTGTAGATCAGATCCATGACTAGGAGGGGTCTAGGAGTCATCCAGGGAGTCGTTAGATGCATTATGGGGCTCCAAGGAGTCATCTAATGGTTTAAGCATCCTCTGTGATTGCCTACAAATGCCTACCAATGAGCACCCACACAATCTCCACAGGAACTTTGTGGGTAGAGATTTCTAAGGCATTGCGCCTTATGGCTAGAATTCAGGAGGCTTCACCGTGCCCCCATGAAGGTGTGGGCGAGGTTAATTGAGAGTATGAGCTTAGAATTGGGATCTATATGCCCTAGTTCTTATGAGAGGAGGTGGAGTGGGTGGCGAGCACGGAGGCTAAAGGTGAGAAATTCAAGGATCTTTGAGACTAAAAGGAGGGTGGCGAACCTAATGGCACCTTTAAATAGGTTTTTTGAGAGGTAGGGTTGAGGTATGGGGTGTTGATGTGTCAATTTTGGGAGGAGATATTGGGTATTTTCACAATAATGAGCATTGGAAATATCTTTAGGGATCATTAGGAAGTAAAGGAGATTTTAAATATGAGAAATGGACTTTCATGCGATGAGGATTTGAGAAGAGGGAGATATTAGTTTTTGAAAAAACCATGCTATAGTGCGCTCTCTTCACTCAAGAGAGTTTAGGTGGGGGAGATGACTCTGCTGACCACATCCTCCTTGGATCCTGGTCTGGGTCTGGGATCCGACTATGCTAGGTAAATTGGTAAATTAGGATTTATAATACATATTTTCTTATATAATTCATAACTCCTAATTTCAACATCCAAAAAATGTGAAATTTTAAACACTACTTCAAATTATTATCAAGTTCTAGTAAAATATTTGGTCCCAAAAGATAAAGTTTAGACCACAAAATGAATCAGTTGAGTAACAACATTATTTGAGCTAAATTTGAATGTCATAAGGTACTCAATATGGAATTAGGGCATCACAATTTCAATTTGGGTGTCGAAATCATTCAATGTTCATGAGAGTGATTAAGTGAGATCAATTGAGTAATAGTATATAATGGAAGGAAATTATTGTAAATTTGGATCATAAATGTTGAAAATCCACATCATCACAATTTGTTCCTTAAATATTATCATCTCTCTAATATGATACAATTACATTTACGAACTAGGGTTTAGATGTTCAAACTATAAAATACTATTTATCTAGATACCCTTAGTATAAAATATTTAAGGTTGAATGAGTAGCAAGGCTTATATAGTTCTTAATCTACAAAACTACTATTGATATATTAATATTGTCTAAGTCTAGGTCTTATTTCCCAAATAAACTAAGTTGTTATCATGACTAGGTTTTGATCTTAAATCATTATTGTTATCATCTGAAGTACTATTAATATTCAATTGTCAAGTCATCCTTAGATTCAAACTACTTCTAATATATTTATGTGTGATTTAGCATCTAGATACTAACCTACGTGCATACCACTATATGTGACATGGTAATTGAATAACTAGTCTTATAAACATTCAAATTTAGATTTTTTATCTCCTTATTATTAGTAGACTTAAATAATACTAGGAATGCATGAGGCAAGTCTATGGAATCTATACATATATATATATATATATATATATATATATATATGTATATGTATACATACATACATACATACATACATACATACATACATATATAGACACACACACACACACATATATATATATAGTCTCCCGTTGGATTTTGGCTCTGGCGATTTGTGTGCGATGGACTGCCTCCGACCTCCGACATGGCACCCACATCACTGGTCACTCCAACTAGTGATGTCCACCCCACATCACCCACCAACACCACTTCCACAAACCTTACTGCCACCCCTAACCACCAAGAAAACAACAACAGCAACCCTACGAGAACTGAACGGTCGTTGGACACAGCTAACCCTAGTCGGGCGGGCATGAAGGAGGGTGAGGGGAGCCACCAGGCTTTGTCCCATATCTTGACGAAACCAGCGATGACGGCCAATGAGTCCTTGGACTTCTCGAAGCCATCAATGAAGGCAGGTAAGATCCATGTCGATCTCGAATCGGAGGAGTTTGATCGGATGCATGATGTATGGGGGTTCACCGTGCTGGTCCATGTCCTTGGGCGGAGGCCATTCTACCCTCACCTCAATGTGTGGATTCAACGCAAGTAGAGGCCAAAGGGATAGTTCAATCTCCTGTCTAGAGAAAACATCATGTTCCTGGTGAGGTTTTCCCACACTGCCGACAAGGCGGAAGCTTTGAATGCCGACCCCAGGTGGTTCGACCGCCAGTTGGTTATTGTGAAGAACAACCGGTTTGGCAATGAACTCAAGAGGGACATCTTCTCCACCGTCCCGACGTGGATCACGGTGCATTCTATTGGATGCTCTTGGACCAGACGGGCGGTGGGTACGATCATGAATGGGGTCGGAAGGGTCTTGCACATCGACGAAAAATCACTCGAGTCCGATGAAGCATGTGTCATCATGGAGCTTGAGGTCGAGAAGTCGACACCGCGGAAGGTAATGCTGAACATGAAGGGAAGGGAACCCATCCCGATGAGGGTCTAGTATAACCATGTGTCGGCAAGGTGTTCAACCTGCAAGGCATTTGGGCACGCGGACGCCTACTGTGATAGGAAACCTACAGATAGCAACAAGGAGAGCGGGCAGGTTTGGAGGGAGAAGCATGCTTCCACCAAGCCAACTACAGTCATCCAAGATGAAGAGAATGAGAAGTCCAAGGGAGAAGAGAGCAAGGATGAGCAGCAAATGCCCAAGGGGAAAGGAGCCAGCAGCAGCAATGCAGTCAAAGACAAGGATGTGCACACTGAGTCTGTGTTATATAGAACAGGCAATAAGGATGAGGGTGAGTTTGTGTCAAGCTCACGAAGGAAAGGATCTAGGAAGGTAGGTATTCCCAAGAACTAAGGATTTAGCTCTATTCTGGACACAACAAATAGTTTTGAGGTACTTTCCAAATCAGATGATGAGGAGGGAAATGCAACTAAACAACAGCAACAGAAAGGGAAAGGCAAGAATGCCACAAAGGAGCCCCCCAGATGTACCAGATCCAACAAAAACCTTTGATATGTCCATGATTCTTTGGAATATCAAGGGAGGGTGCGGTAGGAACAAGAAGAAGGAAATTAGATAATGGATTGCTTCTAGTGGCCATTCTCTGGTTGCATTGGTGGAGACGAAGATAAAGGTATAGAATAAAAATAGTATTAAATATCTATTTCTGCATGGTTGGGAGCATGTATCCAATGTTTATTATGGTGATGTTTCTAGAATATGTGTGGCATGGAAACCCAATGCATGGTAGGTGTTAGCGATACAGATGTTAGATCAAAACGTTACTGTGAATTACATTAATCATGGAGGCTTGCATATGTGGATGATAGTTGTCTATGGTTACAATGATGGCAAAACAAGAATGGACCGATGGGATAATATGGTCTCTATCTCTAAATAGGTGAAGCTTCCCTGGATGGTTATTGGTGATTTTAATACGGTGCGCCTACAGGCTGAGAAAAAAGGGAGAAGGCTTGCTATTAATCCTAAGGTCGACGCTTTCAATCGTGCCATTGACAAATCATGTTTGTTTGAACTACCAATGGTTGGTGGGGATATCTTTACTTGGAATAATGAAAGGGGCCCTGGTGATAGGATAGCTAGCAAGCTGGATAGAGCATTAGTGAATGAGGAATGCCTAAAAGTTTTGTCAAATGTACAGGTGAAGGCGGAAGGTTCTGATATAAGTGACCATGCTCCTATCGATGTATAGATCACAGAGAAAAAGCAGAATAGGAGATTGTTTAGATTTTTTAACTATTGGGCTGGTTGGAAAGGATTTGATGAAGTGATAAAGTAAAGCTGGAGTACTTAGGTGACAGGCAACCCTATGTTTGCTTTTGCTAAAAAGCTGCAGAACACCAAGATGGCAATTAAAAAATGGATTAAAGAAGAGGTGAACATCCCAAAGCTGCTAAAAGACACCAAATAGGAGTGCAAGGACATTAGAAAAAGATTGTTGGCTGATCCTTTAAATCTAGAACTGATTGAGAAAGATAGGGAATTAAAAAGGATGCTTGAAGATCTAAAGACGGCAGAAGAGAAATTCTACTAGTAGAGAAGCAAGGAAAAGTGGATGGAGGATGGAGACAGAAATACAAAGTTATACCATTCTACGGTTAAAAGAAGGGAGGTAGGTAATATTATTTCTAAACTTATTAATGTTGAAGGTATAACAGTCAACAAATAGGAGGATCTTGAAGAACAGACCATCAGTTTCTATATGTCTCTGTATAATAAGAACTTTTATGATAATATTGATGAGCAGGAGGAGGTGGAAAGGAATTTCAAACTCACTAGCACACACAATAATATTCTCACCAGAAGGACCAATGAAGAGGAGGTTAAGGAGGTTGTGTGGAGCATTGGTAGCAACAAGTCACCGGGGTCTGATGGGTTCAATGCTTTCTTTTACAAAAAGACTTGGGACATTATTAATGATGACTTGCTGGCTTATGTGGATTGTTTCTACAAGGTGGGAATATGGTGAGGTAGGTTAATCATTCCTTTCTTTTGCTTATTCTGAAGAAGAAAGTAACATCCTCTCTCGCTAATTTTCATCCCATTGCTTGTTGCTCGGTACAATATAAAATTATAGCAAAGATCCTGGCTGGCCGGCTGAAGATGGTCCTGCCTTTTCTTATTTCTGCAAATCAAGGAGCGTTTGTTACATGTAGGAGCATTAGTGATTGTGCTCTATTCAGGGGGGAATTTCTTTTTGACTACAATGTCATGAGAGGTAGTAGGAAGGCCTTCCTAAAACTTGATGTCTCTAAAGCTTATGACAGTGTACGGTGGGACAAACTTTGGTGGATCATGCAACAGATGGGGTTTAATGAACAATGGATTGATTGGATGAAACAATGTGTGGGGACCACTAGCTACTCTATTCTGGTGAATGGCACATCTACAGGTCTCTTTAGAGGGGGTAATGGGTTGCGCCAGGGGGACCCCCTTTCTCCTCTTCTTTTTGTGATTGTCATGGAGTATTTCACAAGGAGGATGCAACAAGCTAAAGATAGGAAGGATATCAAGCCTTATAATGTCCACGGCACGAAGGTAATGACACACTTGATTTTTGCAGATGATGTCTTGGTGTTCATTGAAGCCAAACATCAATATTTGGAAAATCTCAAAAACATGTTGGAGGAGTTTGGGAAGAAAACGGGGTTGTGTACTAATGCAAAAAAACTGCATATTTTCTTGTCAAAGAACTGCCATCAGAGGGAGGATAGACTCACACAAGCTATGGGAGTGGAAAGGGGTGATTTCCCAACCAAATATCTAGGACTTCCCCTTGCAGGCAGAAACCTTCATGTCAAAGACTTCACAGACTGCATTGATAAAGTGGAGGAGATGATTAATAGATGGCCCACTCAAAAGACTTCCATGGCGGGATGCAGGACCCTGATTAAAGCCACTTTAGAAGGTCTTCTCATTTTCTGGGTGCAAAAAGGTGAAAACCCCTTATCTGTTCTAGATAGAATTGAAATGAAGATCGCTAACTTTCTTTGGGGGAGTGAGCATCATCCCATGAAGTACTCCAGATTGGCACTTCCTATAGATGAAGGAGGGTTGAACTTGAAGACCTCTAGAGATATTGCTAGATGGGGATCCATTAGAAGGATTATTGCTTTTCAAGAAGGCACATCTACATGGGGAAATTAGATGAGAGACAGATATCCTAGAGGGTTGGACTTCATTCCAAAAACAAGAGAAGGATACTCAAGAGCCATCAATGTGATGAGAGAGATATGGCCACAAATAAAACACTTTTTGTTGCAAACAATTCTGGAGGATGGTAGCTCATAGACAAGAGGATAAGTGTGTGGGATATGTCCTGGGATAGAGGTGATAAAGACCTTATGGGAGATCAAATATGGATAGATAGGCATGTGCCAGAATGGAGCATGTACATATATAAATTTCTGCCCCATATTCTTACTACCTTTGACAGAATTAAAGGTTGGAATTATGATATATATACCACTTGCTTGCTATGTGGGGAGGAGGATGAGAGACACATCCATCTTGTTAGGGAGTGCAAGTTCACTAAGGAGTTATGGGATCACCTATGCAAAGATTTCAACCTTCAGATACAACTCGCTCCGGGCACGAGGAGGATGCTGGCTAGATGCAGAAAAGATGTGAAGAAGAACCTACTTTTTTCTTGTCTATGTTATCATATTTGGGAGGAAAGGAATGCTAGAAGACACCAAGGGAAGTCCACGAATGCCACTAGCATTGTTGCTAAAATTTGTAAATGCATTAGACATAGACTACGTAATATCTAGTTGCGTGAGTTGTATTATGAATCTGGGTATATGGCGTTGGGCCTACATGTAATCTTGGCCCCCTAATATTTTTAAGGGGAACATCGGAATATATTTACCTAATTTCGATATATACACACACATACATATATACAATCGACAAGGAGTGGATCAAGTGGTCAAGCACGGTGTCCCCTAACAAAGGGACACGGGTACGAATCCCAGTTGTCACCTTGATTTACCACCCTCCAGGGCATTCAACCTCTGCCACATGAATGGGAGAAGGGAGGGAGGGGGAATATTTCTCTCTTAATCCCATACATACATACATAAATATATATAGTAAACCCTCCTTGAACAATTATCATATAACTTACTTATTATGTGTAGGGATCTCGTTAATATAAGAGACATAAAGGATTTCCCTAGTGAGCCATGTTAAGCTTGAGATTTTAAACTCTAAATAAGAGGAGGCCACTGATTTGTATAATGTGTTGTGTGTAGTTCCTTGCAATCAGTCTATGGATTAATTCCTTGTTTATTTTACCTTCTCTTTCCTAAGTAGTTTCATTGGCCTAAAGAGGTAGGGTTCCATGGGTAGATCATTGTGGATGGTGGTAGAGACTAGCAGACAATTTGTAGATTATGGTATCGAGGTCATAGTGCATCATTGAGATCTGGGAGGAATCGACACCAGAGCAATTGTGTTGCATGTCACCTTCAAGGGGTTGACTAGGTGTCTCTGGTGTTGGAGGTAGCTAAGATGATCCTTTAGGGCTTGAAGAAGGTTGAAGTGGGGTTCAAGCATAGTAGGGGTAGTGAGGTCTAAAGCTTCTATGGCAATATTTTCATGGAGTTACAAATGATAGATCTAGGTTATGCACTCATTGACATGCAGGGTAGGAGTATGGATGGAGATGGGAGTTTGAGAATCTTCAGGCTGCATTCTACAAAGTATATGTTTAAGGTTTTCATGTTGGGTTCGATGATGCTCTCCGTGTTGTATCATCATACGTGGTGGATCTTCAGAGGTCTATAGGTGCAAGGTATGTTGGAGTACAATGTGGAGGTGTCAATGGGTCAGGATAAGGCATCATGTTGAGCCATGCACACCATCTTCACCAGTCTTGCAAGCTTTTATTTCTCCATTCCCAATGACTAAGGAGTTTATAGGGTTACAAGGAGGGGATTGGAAATTGTGTTTTAGATCTATATGATTCACAAGAGAGGATGTGGGAGTGCTAGCAGTTGTGGCACCCTTTGCCACACAAAGCAAGATTACTCAAATCAAAGCATTAAATTATCACTAATATCAATATTACCACTGAATAGGGTAAATTAAAACCGATCTCATAACAGGATTTCTAGTTGAACAACTTAGAATTGAAGCCATAACTATTGCCACTTGTATTTCATTCATATCAAAAGTGTTAAACATTTTTCACTGGTATCTAGCCACCACCTGTTACATATAATCATATACTCATGTATACAAAACATGTCTACACCATTATGGCATACAAGCAAAAAGTCAAAATGATGCACAATATTCACAAAGCACCCCCAAGGAGCTAAATGTACAAGGATGACACATAGGACTCCATTAATAGACACTAGCTGCATATACATGAATCAACAACTACAACTCCACTAGTTATCAACCTCATCAACCTCAACCACACAAACTCTATCTCAACATGCACGTCCACCTAAAAGGTTGTGGAACCCACGAGGTGAGACCAAATGTTCCAATAAGAGATATAACTCTCCGCCATGATCTATTATAAGCAGAGATAACTAAAACAATAAATTATACTATTAACAAATAAGCAAATTCAGATCAATGATATGAGTAGGGAAATTATCATAGTTTAAGCAATTTGGGCATCTACACTAAATAGTAGATCATTTTATGATTTATGAAAGAATATGAAGAAAATGTATAACTATTATAAACTAAATACTATAAGAAACACATCAGGAGGGTCATCCACTGTTAATCGTATTTGACCCAAAGAAATAATACTACACCTTTGTGTTACATATTTAATTATTATGCCCTTAGGATTTGAGGCATACCACTCAAATCGAACTGACCATTTCTAAGTTGAAATCAATACCATACAAGATAAATGGAAGAAGCATACTCCATGATCATAACCAGCACTACTCGGTCAGCACGAGTTTGCAACACATTGACATAGAGTCAAACTGCAAAGACAACAGCTTATAGTCTAAGCTATAGTCCTGTAAAGATAGCAACTCGTAGTCAAAGATATGGTCCTATAAAACAACTAGCATGCCTTCATACATGGAACAACACTAGAGAACAGGCTCTCACATGGTTGTTCTATAATAAAACATCATATCACTATTTCAACAACTTAAGGATATAGAGAGATACATTAAATGAAATTGTAGGAGAAAAATTGAAACTAAGAGAGTCATTAGATTTCTATATAAGGAAGAAATCTAGTTACGGGTGGCATGTACTTATCCTAGAACATTGATGTCAAACCCAAGTTTCATGGCATTCAACATGGAATAGTTTAAAATCTCTCACCAAATCTGCATTGATACCAGTGTTCAAAGCTTATTGAATGACATATCAACACCAAGCCCAAAAGTTGAAGTCATCACAAAGTAAAAAAAGTCTAGGACATCAGCCAATCATACTCATTAAACACCTAAAATCCAGCCAGAATACTAGTATGTACATACTTTAAGGAATCAAAATGGTGGTTTAGCAAGATGTAAGACTAATATTTATCATAATGACTGGTTATGACTAAAACAATGTATGTTACAGCCACAATCCATTATCCATACTGAAATTGTGTCAGACAATCCTTTTAAAAAGGGTAAACTTATGGAATGGCACACAAACAAAAACCTTTGGCACAAAAACTCTTCTTCTCCTAGGACAGCCAAGGAAATAAGCAAAAACGTTCAATCCACTTAGAGGAAAAGCATTTCTGAAACTAAGTTTTTGAAAACTATTTGTTGTTCTAATTTTCCGGCAATTAGTTTGTATGAAATTCAAGTTCTATTATGTGTTGAATTTGATTTTTACTCAGTAATTATTAGAGAATAGGAGAGAAATGAATAATCACAGCCTCATGGTGAAAGAGTAAACATGTCATTAGAATCCTTACATACCTTCCATACTTGTTAAGGTGCCATGGCTGGACATCTTGGAGCCCTGGTTTACTTCAACGAAATTTTATTTAATCAACCCTATATCTCGTATTGACAATAAAAGAAGTAGCAATGTCTAGAATAAGTTTTGCTATTATACCATGTATACATCAGATTATTCAAAAGAACATTAGTAAAACTTGCTTATCCCCTGCATGTTTTTCTAAGTTCCTATACACACAGAGAAAAAGGAATGAAAAGATGAAAAGAATCTAATAGTCACTTCCAAACAGCTACTGGATATCAATTTAGGACCTTTCTTCCAGCAACTCAATGTGTTAGGGAACACCTTTATAGATCATTTGGTTGTTGTAATGGGAAATCAATATTATGATGGTCGTGGAAATGCTCATACTGACGACCCAATTACAGATCTACTACATATGATGGGCCATGCAACTAGGACTCTTGTTGATAACTCTGTGAAATGTATCATCCTTTACCATGCTCCAAGTAAAGAATCTATAAAAAGTTTTTGTACGAGGCATTTCTTGTTGAAATCCATCTCCAACATTACCTCCATGATCATCTAAGAATAGATAGCCATCACTTTGTGAAATAGATAGATTCCATAGATCCGTTTTATAGATTCTATAAAGCAACTTCAAATCAAAGTCATACAGAAAAGATAGCCATCCCTTTGTAGATATTCTCTACAGTGTCCTCGCTCCTAGGAAACCCAAGCACTCAATACTTAGTAATCAACCTTTGTCTTGGCATTACACATGAATATGAGTCATGCAAGCTGCACCACCTTTTTAAAAGCTAGAGCTTATGCATCCTTTTTATCTTCTCTATGAGTAAGACTAATGCAACATTTTTGTCATCTGCTAGAGTAAGCTATGTAGAAGCCTTTTTTTATCCCCATAAGTATTCTCTACAGCAGTTGCTCCAGCTATAGGTGCTGGTTAATTGCCTTGTTTTCTTTTAGAAGCTCTTTTTATACCTTTTTTTCCAATGTAGTGGCCTTAAGCTTTAGTGTAATTGGTCTTATCATCATTCCCATCAACATATTTATTTTACTGGTTTCTTTTTCTCCATTTTAGTCTCAAAGTATATAGATACTGCTTTTCTTGATCAAGCATGTGTTTAAATCGAGCAAGAAGGATATCTTAGGGAAGACATTGGTTGGAGTGATGTGGAACTTGTACATAATTAGTTAGCACTGGATCTTATAGAAAAGGTTGTGTGATCATATAAAAAAATTATAATTCTTCCCTACTACAACATTTTAAAATATTCAGAACAGATTACACATTACTAAGTACTAAGTCACCTGCAGAATAAGTTGCAGACAAGGAAGATGATGGGGGGGAGACAGGTTGGAAGGGAAGAGGGAAGGGTGGAGGATGAGGGGAAGTGGGGAAGTGTAGGGTTAGGCTAAAGGAGAAGGATGCTCCCTAAATCACATGTGAATACTATGCTTAAATAGATAATGGTAGATTGATTGCAGGTCATGTGAAATAATACAGAATCTCTTCATCCTTAAAACTAATGAAAATAGGTATACTTTAGCTATGTTCATCGCATAAGATTGAAAACCCATCTTCTAGCAAAAAAATTGGTGAAGAACAAATGTACATTGCTAATCAAAGAGAACGTCTCTTCCCTCTCAAAATTGAAACAACAAACCAGATCATCATGTGATAGTAGAACAAAATCACACTTCACCACAAACGCTGAGACCTCAATTTAAAAGCGTCAGATGCCAATGATATCTCAACCATGTTAATATCAAGTCATATTATGATATAACTATAAAAAAAAGACTTCAAGAAATCCAAAATGAAAAAAACCTCTACTCAATAGCTAGGGGAGTGGTACAACAATAGTCTAACAACAATATTCATGGAAAATTATTGGTTCTGCATATTTATAACCAAGGACAATGCATTGTTGAAACCATATTGTTTGTGTGAGAAGGAGCCAAACGTTTGTGTGAGATATGTCCTATATTAGAGGCATCAAGACGTTCATTTCTCACTATGTTTTGTTCTAGCATATTTTTTCTTTCCAAATGTATTATTACGCAGCAAGAATAGGTGTGCTAGAGTTTGATGAAGCAGATAACAACAATTCTCCCCTTCTTTACTTTCATTTTGAGTTATTCACAATAAGTTCCTACAATTGAAATATTAACATACAAACCATTTACTAAGGATCCCTTCACCAGAACAGCCCATTAAGAAATAAAGACCTACACCATATTCTGTAACATTTAGATGAGAGCCAAAAGTCAATATAGAGAGTTAAAAAAGACCCCAAGATAGTACTGACCATATCTTTAAATACAAACGGAGCCAACCTCTATAGGAGATGAAGCTAATAGATGAGGGCACTAGAATTAAGAAATTAGAGAAATACATCCCACATTCACGATAAGTGTATATCTGTATGGAACATGAGAAGTCTCCATGTTACATACATGTCTGTAAATAGCTTGCTCATATCTATTATCATCTAGTGTTATGCTTTATATTATAGATGCAATCATTTGTAGGCATATTAAGAAACAAAGAGGACGAAAAAGAAAATGAATATTCAAAAGTAGAAGGAATAGAACTTCATGTAGCCCTACTAAAGCACATTACTGAGATGAATTCATCAACTGTATGTCTCTACAATTAGTTCAGAATATATATAGTTGTATTCCTCCTTTTCTTAACTTCTAGGACATAACTTTACCATTCTGATCTCCATCACCACCTTATTGAACTCGATGCCCTGCTCTACTTAAGCATTTTCAACTGAATGTCAAAAGTTTCATTTTATCTGTATATTCCTCTCTAGATGCAGTTTGTGTTGGATGAGAGGAAACTTATTCATCTCACTCTCATTTCCTTCCTCTGCTCTTTCACTCTAACTGCATATATATCCCACTTAGGTTGACTTTGAAAAGAAATTGGTAGAAAGACCCCCTCACAAAATACAGTACACTATATGAAGCAATAGTGGAGGGATGGGAGGGATGAGAAGATTTTATAATAATAAGAGGACACCCTCAAACAAAATCTAAAAATGAGAGCTTTTGTTAGAAGAGAAGGGGAATAAAAGCGGGGCATTTTCAAAGATTAAGAACAAACTTTGTGGATAATATTTTGTTTTGGAATTTATCATATGACATTGATGACCCATGCAATACAACTGATGGAAGGTGATTGTTTCATCTTACAGCGAGCATTTACCTAATAATCCAGTGCTCTGTATTTCTATTTGTATATTCCAGTAAACATATATGCAGATCCTATTTACTTATACTTTCTAGAAGTTTCATGTTTAGAACTAACTTTTCTTTTTATTACTTGACTATATATACACAATTCAGTGCATCAACATGCATGATTATCTGTGGGTGATAAATATGAATACTCCAGCACAATATCACAGGTACACTAAACCTGGTACATTGAGATTTTCTCAGATTTAAACAACAACAAAAGTTCCCCTTTTGCTGTCAGAGTCCATGCATATAACCGGATCCAATAGTATTACTAACAAACAAAATGGAAGTAATAATTTTTCTAAGAAGATGGCTTCACAATCTTATTGTTGGGTGGAACATCATGAGTTGGATTGCTATTTATTATAGCTACTTTCTCTCTAGTCTCTAGACATACTTACCAACAAATGCTCCTTCTTACAAATTTCAAGGGGAAAAAACAAATCACGTAAACCTTGCTATAAAATGGACATCATATTTTGCCAAGTTCGCCAGTATAAATCTGAAATTTTGATGAGGTTACATGTCCTCTATATGGTGGTTTGAATGTCAGTACTTTTCCAATGGTTGTGATGCTTGGAGTGAGTCAACCTCTTGTCACATTAGTTGTTTCCCTACCTACTACGTCCCATTCTCCTCTTTCTCTCATTAAACCATCTATAAGCTTAGCAGTGACAATTTTTCATCACCCAGGTAGCCAGGTTGGAGAGTGGATTACTTTTTTTTTGGGAAACACTAATGTCTATAAGCTATTTTGTAAACAAATTTGAGTTCTAGTAACTATAGGAAGAGGTAAAAGTAGCTTCTGCTTCACTTTAGTAAAATGGTTGACCATCACTCATCCATGGTAGGTTCATGACCATTGCCTACCACATTGAAAAACTTCAATGACAAATCAATTTGTTATATGTTGCCCCATCAGTAGCAAGAAACAACAGTGAACATTACCAACATAGTTGCATGGAAAGTCAATCATAGGTACACTGTTGAAGATGCATTCCACTCCCATACACATGTATTGATATGGAAGTGATGCCAGTATATCAATACAATAACATATAAAATGTGTAGATGTGTTGTATCCTTTCTTACCTGTAAATTATAGTTTCCATGGGTAGCAATATCAATTCAGCAATGCAAGTGTACAAAATTTGCACAGAAATCAACGTTTACCTCATGGGGACCTATATTAGTTACGCAACCTCCTTGGTTTTTAGAAAGTGTATAAAGTAGTATCAATTTCAATAATGAAAAGAAATTAATTTGACAAAAAACTAGAGGAAGTTCCTAATCAGTATTGATCATAAGAAATCAGTGGACACTGAATCGTCTAATAAGAACATCAATTGTTCAGGATTTATGTGCTATAACTTGGTACATTCGAATTAAGGGAATCATACAATCATCATCTTGAATATCATTCGCATGATGTATGAAAGATCATGTGTTCGTTTGATAATTCACAACTGAAAGTCTTAAAGAACAATCACATTAGATGAAGAAAAGAACACGTCCAAACTGTCATTCTGGATCTTGTAACAATGCAATGTACAAAAATTGTTGCCCACCTTGGAAAAAATGCAATAATGTATTATAATAAAAGAGAAGAAGTCTAGCCTAAAAAGAAAATGAAAACTAAGTTTATTTGAAATTCAACATCTTGATTGCAATCTTGACTTATTTTTGGAGTACTTATGTATGCTCAGCTGGATTATTTGGTTTTTTTAGTGACTAAACAGAGCACCATAGCCAAGCCACAATACCCATCTCAGGACAAATATAGGCTACATCCACCACATGGATGGGTATCTTTAGTTGTGTATATTTCCCAAGTTAACACACAAATAGAGAAATAAAATAAAACTTATTAAGAACCCTGAAAAAGAAAAGATGGCACTATATATATTATTTTTATTTATTTGTTCCTCTCAACTCTCTCTTAAATTTCACATTTCAAGAAATGATCAATACTATCTTCACGTTGCTTTTCTCTAATATACTTTTCTAGTCAAATTCTGAAAGAAACACCATAACTTTGCATTACTTAAGGTTTCAAGGAAAATATGAAGAAATCTAGAGTATTGTGCTAGTAAATGCTTAGGGGAAAAACACAGATTTTAGTGACTGGTCCCTGTTATGTGTCATCCTCATAATGGACTACTACCTTGTCCCTTTCATATATATCATCCTTTTAGGTGTCAGTGTCCAGTTAGCATGATGTAATTCGTTTTCATTGAATTTTAAAGTCAGAAATGTCACTGACTATATGGAAAAAAGATCTTTGACCTAAAACTTTTGTAACACATGTATGGATATGCTTTTACTTCCATTATCAATTCCAACTGCCTGTAGAAATTAATGCAGCAAGGTCTCTAGGCAGAGACAGCAGAGACATTTGTCTAGCACAACTTCATGGCATTATAGATCCTCATTCGTAATAGTTTAGGCATATGAGATTTGAACCATGAATTCAGTTGATATGAAAAATAGAACAAGTTTTTTACTTCTCGAATATACAATAAACAACCACTATAATTATTTTAATTGATCGATGTAACAGGAATACTACCTTTTCATGAAGGTCTTCTTTTCACATTGATTTTGGTGTGTTTTGTAAGGTATTCTGTTGTACTAAACCAAATGAATTCTTTGCATTCTAGTAGTATCTTTCTAGTGATAATCATTAAAGTTCCTGATAAAAAGTCAATTGAATATAGGAAGACGAAATAGTCCTAGCCTGGATACGATCAGTTCGTGTTCCTATTGAGGGCTTTCTTTAGTAGAAAGGCAATAATGCCAGTTCACGAACTAGATTCCAGCATGAGATTTAGATTACAATAGAGGCTTGGAGTAATGGGTAGGCTGGGAATGAAGCAATGAAGAGGGAGATATGGATAGAGGTCTATCAGATGGGTAGCTTCGGTAGGGGAGAAGAGTGAGGGAGGAAGAACATGCGTGATAAGTGGGGGTGGAACTACCGAGGGAGATTCTAGCGCTCTGCGTGATACTGTGCCAACAGAGGGTAATGTGCGGAAATTTTGAATATTTCAAGTATTTTAGTTTTTTGGAGGGGCGGGGAGTGAGGGGGAAATGATTTGGGAATGGACATTATTTTTTAGTTACTTTGATATGTAACTAATTTTTTAGATAATACAATTAACTATGTTTGCTTTATTTACATGTTTATAATTTATAGGGAAAGGTAGTCTTTAACTACAAACATAATATATGTAGTTAGAATAATTGTAGTTAAATCATCTTTTTTTGTAGTGAGAGGAACGGGTTTTTACTTTATCATTAGGATTCCCAATTATTAGTATTGAGGATGATCTTTAATTATTCTAGGAATGGGTTGTTGTGTCTCAATTTGTTGATCATTTTCAGCATTTTTATCATCTTTACTTGATATGTTAAGATCTTCAATTTGATGAGTAATATCAACTATGTCATTATCTTTGGTATTTTGTTTTAGTTCTTCATGAAAAGTAATGTGAATTGATTCTTAAACTTTTCTAGAGATGGTGTTTTATATTCTGAATGCTTTGCTAGAAGTTGAATATCCCAAGAAAAAGGCTTTTTGTGATTTTGAGTCAAATTTGGTTTTATCATCCTTTGTGTTTAAGATATAGCAAGTTGAGCCAAAAGTGTGAAAATAATCAACCCTTGGTTTCTTATTGAAAATGAGTTCATACGGTGTTTTCTTCAAATAAGAGTGTATGTTTACTCTATTTAGCACATAACAGGCTGTGTTTACAACTTCAACCCAAAAGGTTTTAGATGTATTATGTTCAAGAATCATAGTCCTAGCCATTTCTTGTAAGGATCTATTCTTTCTTTCTACTATGCCATTGTGTTATGGAGTGCGTGGAGATGAAAAATTGTGAGTGTAACCTTGAGATGTGCAGAATTCTTCAAATGTATGATTCTCAAATTCTCCACCATGATCACTCCTAATTGGACATATTTTATTTTGTAGTTGATTTTCAATCTTTAAGAAAAATTGTATGAACACTTGAATAGTATCATCTTTATTTGCAAGAAAATGAACCCATGTATATCTACTAAAGTCATCAACAATAACAAAGCATTATCTTTTTCTACCAATAGATTGAGTTCTCATAGGACCAAACAAATCCATGTGAATAAGTTCTAATGACCTAGGTGTGCTAAGAATTGTTTTTGTTTTGAAAGAAGTTTTTCTTTGCTTTCCTAGAGTACAAGGTTCACAATTTTTAGGTTTATCAAAAGATATTTTAGGTAAACCATGTACAAGATCATATTTAATCAACTTTTTGATAACATGGGAACTTGAATGACCTAATTTTCTATGCCATAGCTATAGAGATTCATCTTTTGCAAGAAGGGACTTTCCAATATTAGCTTGCATAGAATTAGGCCTAAGTATATATAAATTTCCTATTCTTTTTCCTTCATAAACGATTTCATTAGTGTTTTCAATCAATAGTTTACAACAATTTTTATTGAATAAGACATCATAGCCACTATCACATAGCTGACTAACACTAATTAAATTATGATGCAGGTCATCAATAAGTAAAACATTTTTTATTTGAAGGTTTCTACCAATGTTACCTATTCCAACAGTCTTTCCTTTTCCATTGTCTCCAAAAGTGACTGTTCCACTTTTCTTTTCTTCAAATGTTTGAAAGGCCTTTTTTTTGTCGGTCATATGCTTAGAAAATCCACTATCAACCACCCAATCTTACAAAAGAGATAGATTTTGGTACCCATGTGATGGTCCTCTATGGTTAGAGTCATTTAATAACAAAACTGAATATGATTACATAATTGAACGATTTAATGTTTTAACCTGTTTAAAACTTCATTCGGTCGACAAATACTTCGACTGAAGAGTGTATCGGTTGAACATTTTGTCGACCGAGAGTGTTGTTGTTTTACTGGTTTAAACAGAAGATTTCAGATTTGATACAGATACTCCCTCGGTCAAATACTTTCTCGGCCGAGAATTGTCTCGGTCGAACTATTAGTCGACCGAGGTTGTTTTTGTTTGTTTTCAGCAATTTGTTTATGTCAGTTTGAGCTTAAATCATTGTACTATGCTAAGGTACCATTCTATTTAGTTGAGATAAGACATTAACATATTCAAATGAGGTTTTAGGTCAAATCTCAACTTAATCATATTAAATTTGCTAAGTTTGGGGTCTTGGAACCCATACTAACTCAACATCATTTTTCTTGTAAGGACATGAGAAGGAATAATGTCCAAGACACAAGCAATAGTGACAACAAATGGAGTCAATTTCATTTCTCTTTTTAGGATTTTGAGTTGTGTTCTTGGGTACAAATATGATTTTGGTATTGGGTGCTTGAGTTCTCCTAGGTTTAGTTAGATAAGAGTTTTCTTATGGAACATATCCTAAACCTCTTCTTCCACTATAACCAGAAGAATTCTTTAGGATCTTATCAAGAATACCATTATTTATCAAGCTACTAACTTCTTTTTGTAACTTAGAAATCTCATCCATTTTCTTTTTGATATCTAACTTTGCTTGATCTAGATTAGATAATAAAGCATCTATTTCTTTAACAATAGCATCATAATCTAGATGAGTACATAGGATACGTTAAGTCTGAAAATTATTTAGTTTTGCAAGCAATTCAACCTTATCTTGAGAAAGAAGACCATAGTTTGTTTATAAAGTAAGCAACTTCATATTGCAATCATTTAAAGATGATTTCAAGGTAAAGTTTTCAGAAATAATAATCTCCTTTTCAAAAGAAATATTATTTAATTTAGCATACAAATCCTCATTAGTTTTAGTAACTTTCTTTAGTTTCTTTTTGCAATCAACATATTTGTCATGTGTATCTTAAAGACTAGCAATTAGATCTTCTTTTGGTAAATCTAGAAGGCTTACCTCTTGAGAATCATCACTATCATCTTCATTGGCCATGAGACACTCCACATTCTCCTCTCCACTCTCACTATCACTTGACTCATCCCATGCAGCTTTGTATGCTTTTTCTCCCTTCTTCTTGGATGAGCTTTTCTTCCCTTTCTTTTCTTTAGGACATTCATTCTTAAGATGTCCCTTCTTTCCACATTCAAAACACCTAGGAGAGGAAGAAGAAGAGGAACCAATAACTTTGTTAGATTTAAATCTTCTATATTTCTTACCATTTACAATTAGATCTTCTTCTCCCTCATCTCCATCACTTGTCTCATCACTTTCTAGAGTGATGACCTTTATAGCCTTTAGAGCTATGTCTTTCTTTCTTCCTTGTTGAAGTTCACGTTCCCGTCTTTCTTCCTCCTCCAAGGTTGTTTCATGTGCTTCTAAGTTGCCAATCATTTGCTCCATCCTTAGTCGGGTGAGGTCATTGGCTTCTTCAATTGCAGTCACCTTAGGCTTGTACTTAGGAGGAAGAGATCTAAGAATTTAGACACTTGATCTTCTTCACTAATGGCTTTACCTAATGCATTCAAACCATTAACAATAGAAGAAAACTTTGCATACATTTCACTAATAGACTCATTAGGTTCCATATGAAACTGTTCAAACTTTTGTTTCAGCATACCAATTTTGGAGTTCTTTACTTGAACAATTCCTTCATAAGTGATGGAAAGTCTATGTCATATTTTGTATGTAGTTTCACAATTTGATATTCTATTTAAATCACCAATGGAAATTGAACAACATAGGATACTTATAGCTTTTGCATTTAATTGGGCTAATTTTATCGTGTTAGCATCGAATGTAGCATACTCCGTTTGAGGAAGAGTGTAGGCATTTGAAACCATCCTCAAAAGATCCAAGTTGATCCCTTGAAAGTAGAATTGCATCCTCCTCTTCCAATAGTTGTAGTTGGTGCCATGAAATGGTGGAGGTCGAGCTACAAGTGTTCCTTCCAAATTGAGGTTGTTTAGTATTCCATCACCCATCTTCTTCAAGACTCAATTAGAGTTCCTTGAAGCCTGCTCTGATACCAATTGAAAAACACTAGAGGGGGGGTGAATAGGTTTTTATGATAATTTTAAAAATTATTTAAGTAAACAAACACAAAAATATTGGAGAGGGAGACAAAGGCGTTTAGAATGGTTCCACCCTTAGCAAAAGCTAAGGGAGTCAGTCCACTACCCAATTGTTTCCAATTGGGATTTTGAAAGCAATTGTATTTTATTACCTCATCAGGATGTTACATAAGATACAACTACCTTCACAAACACTTTGGATATCCTTCACCCCGAAGTCATCTCACCAACCTTGAAGCAACCTTCACTTGAAGTAACTTCAAGCTCCCCCTTGAAGTAGCAAATTATTTAAGCAAACAACCACAAAAATATTGGAGAGGGAGACAAAGGCGTTTAGAGTGCTTCCACCCTTAGAAAAAACTAAGGGAGTCAGTCCACCACCCAATTGTTTCCAATTGTGATTTTGAAATAAATTGTATTTTATTACCTCACAAGGATGTTACATAAGATACAACTACCTTCACAAACCCTTTGGACATCCTTCACCCTGAAGTCATCTCACCAACCTTGAAGCAACCTTCACTTGAAGTAACTTCAAGCTCCCCCTTGAAGTAGCTTCCCATTGAGACCTTCTAGAAGTAGTCCAAAGTCTACCGAGCTACCTTCTCCACCTGAAGAAGCTCCTACAACCTCCTTTCCACAACCTCCAACCTAGTAGCAGCAAAGAAGAAAACAAGCCATAATAGAAACAAGAAACGAAGAAGGAAAAATACACTTTACCACTTTTGCACAAGGCTTGAATCCTATATCCAGTGTTTTGATCTCCTATCCAATGTGTATGAACATGAAAGTGTAGTGGGTAGGAGATGCTAGCCTATAGGACATGAAATCTAAGCTTATTGAAATGATCTGCAAGTGAAGGATTGCTCAATTGCTCACAAGAGTTGATTCTCAATTGCAAGTATGTGTACTCAAGTGAGTTTAGGTGTCCTAAGGCATGTCCTATTTATAGGAATGGCCTACTAGTATTTAGGGACGTTCTAGGCACTTTCTAGGATGTTCTTAATGCTCAACTAGCTGTTAGGTATCCACTAATTACGTTTGTAATGGCTAGTTAATTAATTCTAAAAAGTGCAGACAGAACCTTTCTCAGTCGAGAAGTTTGTCGACCGAGTGTCTCTCGGTCGAGAACTTCGTCAACCGAGGGAAACTATGGGGAAAGTGTATTGCAATGTTCAACTCAACTCCCAACTACTTTTTCCCACCAAGTCTAACGGCTATAGAACCTACTCGACGAATAGACTGTGGTGATTCTCGGTCAAGAAGATAATCGACCGAGAGTGTCTCGGTTGAGAAGTAGTTCAACTGAGGGAGTCCCTATTTTAGTGTATCTAGACATGTACTACGTGTATGTATCAAAGTGCCATTGTGATTCTATCATAGGGGATGACCTATCTAAGTGTTGTGAGTGGATAGGGAAGATCTAAATGCTTGATTTACATGATATCTAAGTACTTGTACATTATATATTTGTACAAGTTTACATTTGATTACAATCATGAAAACATAAGGAAATTTGAACATATGGATCTTCCAAGATTAGCTATCCACCACCTTGAATTCTTGTTCCTGAAATACTCAAGTAGCACGTTAGATCCATAAGAATGAAATGTTTCTCATTTTCAAAAAAAGGAATTTTAATGATGTCCATTTAGCCAACAATCTCCCCTTTTTTGAAGATGACAAACATTTCTAAATATAAATCAAATAAGCTTAAATTATATTGAGTTTCATACCTGAAGTTTACCTTGTGTATTCCTTCTCTTTGTTTATGGAATGTGTGCTTATTATTCCCAAAGAAGTGTGGAACATAAAATCCAACTCTTTAGGGAATATAGCAGCATTTGATGTGAAGCCAAGAGAGTATGTATGAAACTCATTGATTTGAGTATTTAAGATTTATATTATTTAATTGTTGGTTAAATGGACATCAAGAGCAAGTGGGATGACCCCACAGGAACAGATACCACGGTGCATGCTATGTTTGAATGTAGGTTTCTTGCTGAGGTGTTTGAGGGTTGTCTACTCCCTTCCCAACTTGTGGTTACATAGTTGGGAACTCCTTCTCTCTGACTGTGGGGCGTAGGCCTCCCAAAAGGTAACGGAGGTGTGCAAAGGTTTCCTCGGACCAGACGGAGATTGTCCCTCGAGTGCAAAGGCAGAAGGGAGCTTGACTGCAAGACCCACCTGTCGAGCAGGGACAAAATTTGGCCTTAGTGATTCGACTGTGCCGAGTGGAAGGGTCATCGCTCAATGGATAAAAGTTACTCTAGGGATAACAAGCTGATCTTCCCCAAGATTTCACATCGATGGGATGGTTTGGCACCTCAATGTCAGCTCTTCGCCACTTGGGGCTGTAGTATGTTCCGAGGGTTGGGCGCCTCAGCTCCTTATTGTTTGAGGAAACCCCCCCCCTTCAATTGGTCTTTTTTCACAAAAAGTAGACATGAGATAACAAATCAAGTGTTTCCCTAAGATTTCGAATAATTGTCCCGAATTCAAGTTGATAATTGGAAGTAACCAATTAGGTTTATGACGAAACCTAGAAATTGATCACTGATCCAATTTGAGTACCTCTACAGGATAGACCTCAACAGAAAATTGTTGAGTAACTGCAGCAAGTGATTGAGTTCAGTAGTTCTTCATAGAAAATTATTAACTCTAGAGATATGGTAATATGGAGAAGTCAAAATTGTTTGAAGCACGGTTAGTAGAATCCTACAGACTCTATTTTATTTTATTTTCTTTGTTTTGTTTTAATTTGTGACAAACCACTAGACTATTTCTAGTCCCTTACTTTCCCGACTATCGTCTTGGCTTATCTAACTTACGAAAAAAATCTCACATGTCCTAAACGTCATCATGTCCCTGTGTTCGACACCGTATATCTACTTCGACCGCGTAATAAAAGTTGTGGGGGTCCTTGAAGGTTTTGGGTTATACATTTAAATGTTTGATTCCTTCTGAATCTGCCTCCCTTTCAGACACGTGATTCGGAGCCGATCGCGTGCTCCGCTCACTGGCGGGCTCGTTCGTGAAGAAAGTAGTGAGCTCGCCTTCCTCTTCGTCTGAGGTCTCATCTTGTGCTGCAGGAATGATTATTTTTATGGTTGTATGTGGGCCCTATGTGCTCATTGGCATCAAAGTAATCACCATTAATGCCACCTCTGAGGAAGCTTCTGCATCTATGCCATCCTTGACATTGCTTTCCTTAGATGGGTGACCTAGCTTGGTAGTGGATAGTTCCACTAGTGTTGCTTCCATTTTTCCTTCATACATGTGGTCGTTCTGCTCATTGTGAATTGGGGAGTACAGGAAGCCACTGCACATTTCCATCCCAGATGTCAGGTCGTCCAGCAATGTATCAATATCTTTGAGCTCTCTGGATGTCAGATCTTCTATCCTTATGCTTTATTCTCTAGTGACGACTACTTGTATTGGTTTTTCTGATTCACCATTCCCTATGATCGGGTTAGATTTGGCTTCTGTTGGTACCTCCTTCCTCTTTTCAGATTTTTCCTTTCCCGCTTCAAGACTGTTGTTCAAATCTAGCTCCCTCGACAACATAGTAGTCTTCTTTTTTGTTTCGTTCTCTTTGAGAGAGTTCGACGGCGGTGGTGCTTCCTTTGCTTTAGGTTCAGCTACCGATGTGATTTTTACATTGGTGTTTTCTTCCTTTCACGCTAAACCTCCTCCTACGTTGTCGTCATCATCGAGGTTTGGAGGGCTCGATGAAGCTTGTGATGTGGAGGACCCTTCCATGCGCTTGCCCTTTTTTAATGTCATTGGCTGTCGAACTCCTTGCATTTGACTTCCAGCTTCTGGCGGTCTGCTTCCAATTATCGGTGCTCCAGGTCGAGGTTGTGCATCGCCACCTCATATGTATTTATTAAGCGGTCTGTATCATCCCCCATAGTGTCCCTTTCTCTCTTGAGGGCTACCATTTCCTCCGTGAGGGCCTTCAGCGCTCCCATCATTGTGTTCTGGGTGTTTATCACCCCTTGCATGAACTGAAGTAGTGCTTCAGTCCTATCATTTAGTGTTTGCACCTGTGTAGTTAGTGTATACAAGGTGGAGGTTATGCTTGAATTAAATTTAGATCTTTGATGCATGTGTTGCCATAGTGCATCAAACTTATTACCCAGTATGTCTTCGAAGGTTGGAAGTTGGTGTGGTTGTGGCTCCAGATGTGTCGTGGATGCTTGTGGTTCCTTCGGCGGTGGAGTTGGCATTTTCAGGTTGGGCACTCTATGTTCTAGCTAACCTGATGTTAGAAGGATTACTTCTGGAATCTCCATCTTGGGTACAGCTTCAGAGTCCTTTCCTTGTTGGTGGGGGTCTTGTTCGCCCGTCATTGGTTGTTCGGCGGTTGCTGCCTTAGAGTGCAGACTTTTACTTAGCGTTTCATCTGGGTTTTCCTGGACATCATGCTCTATTGTTTATTCATGCGGTTGGCATTCCCTGGTCACTTATGTTTCAATAACTATGGGAGGTGAGGTTGTATTCATAGTTGTAGGCTTTTCTAGCGCTTCCATCTTCTTCCTTATTGCCAGCTTTTTCTTCTCTTCTGGCTTCTTCATTCTCTATCTCTACATGTTTGTCCTTACTACTTGCTTCATCAGCTGCTGATGTCTTTTCCGTGACATTGCGGATGGCCCCTGAGTACATCTTATTGTTATCTTCTTGGGTGAGTTGCAGCTTGTGGGCGTCGTAATAAGCCATCTCTGGGTGGGGAAGGAGTTTCTTTCAAGTGCTCTACTTATAGTATATTGTATCTCCTTTCTGAGCTAGGATTCTCACAAAACAAAAGAGAACACATGTTTTGAGCTTATTTTCCATTATATCATCCATACATTTTCCACCTAAGGGAATAATGCATCATCTCGAATACCAAGAACTCAAGAAGCAAGGCCTAATAATCTACTACCAAAGAGTTAGATCATTGTACATTGTGATCTACTAACAAAGAGAATGATCACTTTCTAGCACTATGCTACCAAAGAGAATCAGTGATTTCATATAATCGAATAGATATATTATGTTTGAGGTGTTCAAAACTATGTATACAAAAAATTGAGTAAGGTAGCATACAAGATCATCTATTTCATCCAATATCATATGCCACATATGTTGTACACATATAATACAACCACACCATGTAGTAGGTCAAGTAATAGGTAAAGCATACCTTGATCAAATATAAACCTAATGCACATATTCTAGGAACTACCACTCTTGGTCAAACCCTGATTAAGACAAGATCACATATGACTTGCATTAGATTCTCATCGTCAACCCTAGCCATGACTTATTTTAGGGTTTTGCATAGTCATTAGAATATTCCATCACTATTTCTTATTCTTATCTTCTACTATTTACCTAATTGATCTAATTTTCTGATTATGTATTGGATCAAGGTTCGTTAATTACTAATTATATATACATAATTTTGTGCACATATTAACCTTATGTTACATTCATTATTCATATTAGGGTTACAAACCATTTATTAAGATTCATCATCATATAATATAATTTTCATGTATAAAGTGATGTATTTGGTTCCATATGAGGTAACATGTATTGTTACTAGTATATTCTACAAAATCTAAGATTTATTGATCATCAACATATTTATTGTATTTTATGTAGGGTTATTAGCCCTAATTAGCTATATGAAGCTAGTTACATCATTTTATGTTCAAACATCTTGATATATGGTATAATATGGATTATATATCCTATTTGGAAGTTACTGATGCATTTTCATAATTTTAGATTGATGTTTGATATTTATTACACATGATACAAGTATTATACATATTACTCAACATCAATGATGATTAAGCATACTATGATAGATATTATGATTCCACTATGTTCTATTCCTTTTTCTGAGAATTTTGATAGTTTGTTCATGATTTTAGGATATCAGGTGAAACTACTATGAATTAAGCAAGATACTAAAATTTCTAGAAATTTTACCTTATTCGGCCAATTGAGATGCATTGCCTGTCCCCTATGGGCACTTGATCCAATCGGTTCTTGGCTCTAGACCCAGTTCATCCTTCTCTTCACCTCTCACTATTCCACTCGTTCTTTCTCAAGATCATTCTTTTTTATCTTTGTTTCTTCGCAATAGTAGTCGTCATTGTTGGCCTTCCTCTAGCAAGCAATAGGAAGAGAAAGCATGCTCCTCGAAGGATCCTAAGGCCACTATCATCTTCAGACATCCTTTTGACCTCCATGGATACTCGTATCCTAGGAATCATCTATGGAGCTCATTCTCCAAAGGGTACTACCTCCGGGCTTTGGCTGCATCAGAACAAAGGGGCAAACTACCTCTTCTCATCTTTGTGTCATTTTGAAGCCTCCAGAATCTTCATTGGGCTACCCTTAACATTTCTTCTTCTCTAATGGAATGATGGAGAGTTGTATGTACATGCCCTGTATCCCAGCATCTCCTCCGTCAAAATGAGTTTGCCCACTGTCAAGGACACCATGGAAAGACCTGAAAGTAGGCAAGGTCAACTCTTCTGATCCCCATTTCCATCTCCCCTGCTTAGATCCCTCTAGTGGCCTCTCTTTCTTCATTTGCTAACTCCAGTGACCACCTACTCTCCACAATGGAGAAGTAGTGTGAGACAGGGGCTCGTTCTCCCTACTAAAAAGGCATCACAGTTCGTTTGAGGGATCAAACGGAAGTTCGTAGAAGTACAAAGCCAACTGCTCAGTTAGTTTCCCCTCTGGATCCACGATCACCCATGAACCGACAATCAAAGTTTCCAATTTCACTCACCCACGATGGCATGTCTAACTGATTTTAGAGACACACTTGTGGCCATTAGATCCAACCCATCCAATGGTCGAGACAGGAATTCATGGGTTCTCAACCCTGTGGGAATGTGACATTGGTTGATCAGCAACTTAGGCTAGAATAATCAATAGGCATAGTTCTGAAGTCATCAATACATGCATTTATTCAACAACTTCAAACCACAATATCTCCTTCTAGGAACCTCAAAACATAATGAAATTTTAACCATAGATTTTTCATAAGACAACCTATATTCCATTTAAACGTTGTGCCAAAACTCAACTATTTGACATCTCAAGGAAATACCCCCAAAGGGACATAAACTTAGGGATGTTAAACATGATATCAACATCAATCAACATTGATACTTATTCAAAATACTTAGAACTCTTAGTATAACCCAAAAGCATAAACTCACTTACATCAATAGATTATCAAAGATGTAAAAGTTCACTTCATCACATCCTACACGCCATAAAAGAAACTTCATCCTTGAAATTAAGCCAAAACTTAGTCCATCACATCATATACATCTTAAAAGAAAATTTTGTTCTCAAAATTAAGTTGTCCTCTTACTCAAAGAAGAAAAATTGAAAGATATTCATCTAATGTAGGGAACGACTCTAGGTGCAACATTCCCATAAACAACATATCTAAAACATATATGTACCACTCCTAGGAGATTTTCAAGCATCTTGGGTGCACAATCACTCCATTCAAGGTTGAAACAAGGGTTTTTTTTTAAGCTTAGGCTATGGAATTCCTTCTTTTGCATTAGGATTCTCACATCCAAATTTCCCAACCATAAAGATTCCAACATTAACTTATATACTTTATGATTGGCCAAAAAAAAACTTATATACTTTATGAAGGAGTTGATGATAGTTAACCCACTTTATCATCAAGATCATATCAAGGTGTCATCGTCATTATGTTGTTCTAAATTTTTAAACTATATCAACATATTTATGAAGCTCTAACATCAACACCAAATTAATATATATCATTAATACGATCTCATTTCTCTTTCATATTAGGTTACAAACTTTATAAGTGACTTTGTCACTAGATTCACTGAATTTATATTGTCATTATTATCCATATATATGGTTAACCCTCTATACATAGAGATCTATGAAACCATTATTGGGTTTCCCACCATGTTATACCATGTATCACATCTCAAGATTACATCACCATCTTATATATTATATCATGGTTGTGTTAAACAAACTTATACAAGTGGCTCATCAAACATGTATCAAAACTTTATCTAATCTAACTGAGGTTCTCCTAAACCATACCCTGAGGATAGTGCCATGCTTAGTCTCTCTAGGCACACTCAACTCTATAAGTATCAAAATTACTAAATTTATCTTCTGTCTTTGATCTAGATTTCTCATATTACCTCGTTGCACTAGTCGATAGATTTATGAGCTCTAGCCACATAAGCACAAACCAAAACATGATATGACATTCCCTTCATAGATCTTTACCCATGAATTATTCTTACCCAACTTTGTCTCTTATATATACACCATTAGAGACCTACATAGGGAACCACCAACCCGCACTTGAGGCTTCACAACATACTAACTTCATATCTACCTCCTTTAGGATCTTAGGACTCTTTCTCCATCACCCAGATGGTAGGCTACCATTTTCATGTTCACATATACATATATAGACAACCTCTAGGGTTTGGTCCTCTTGAGGATATCTAGGGTTCAACAAGACTAGAAATCAAGCATTAAGCAACTCAAATTATTCACTCAGGAGTAGTCTAGTTTAGGACATATCATAACACATATTTGTCATAATTCTCATATCTTAGAGTTTAGTTTCTCTAACCTTCTCCTTCTGGGTCTCACTCACTCTAGAGTTAACCCTATAGCTGGTCCCAACACTAGAGGTCCTCCTTTGTGAAAGAGATTAAGGATCTTGCTAATTCATGTCTTGTCTTATCTTATCTTAGAAAAGCACACATACTTGCATCATCAAAACTTATCTCAAATCCTCAAATCATAACTTAGGTTCTCAAAGAAAAACATTTTCATCATAAACCATCTTATGTCATCCATATAAGACATAGACCATCGTCTAATTTTTTTCATATATTCCATCTATCTCATATTCTAACAAGGTTCTAGTCATTTAATCTAGAACTACACTCTCTTCTAGACTGATGTCATTCACTTTAATTAGGTTTCTTGGCCACATCCTACTCATACATGTGTGGGGGAACATTTTTATTTACATACATGTTTAATAAAGTATTATATAGTTTTTCTCTGATAAAACAAGCATAAAAGAAGACTATCGAGATTCAAGCCACTTGGAAACAAAACCAAATTAGCAAATCAAGTGTTCCACACACAGTAGATAGTCTAGGGCCATGTAACCTAGTAAAAAGGTGAGAACAAAGTGTAGACCAGTGTAGATACCCCAAACAACGAGCACCATATGTCTAGAATTTCTCTTCCCTTGATGCACTCATCTTTGAATAATGTAATGTCCTGTACCACAACATTATAAGGAAAGAATGTCATCTTAGGACTTGCTATACAATAAGCACTATTCTAGACCTAGTTATTAAACATCTAGGTTCTAACCTAGAGGCTAGGTTAGATCTAGTCTCTAACAAACAACTAATATAACCCTAAAGATTTTTAAGTTCAAGATTTTCTTTAGTTTGAGTTGTATAATGAGCAAATGTCAGGCTTTACTATTGTTCATGCCCTTACCACTTGGGATGTCCCGGGATTTTCAACACCTTGACCACGCGTATGATATCCAAATTAAAACCCTAACCTCAGTGAGAATTCGAATTTTAGACTCCACACACTAGGGCAAGAGGGAGAAAATCAAGGGAGTCAAAGGAAACAACAATAGTACATGTGCATGAACAAAAACAAAACCATACAACACATGTTCACTATTTAACATATGATTACAAGACTTATTACAAATTGATATTTCATATTGACATTATACTTATACATGTACAATACTACATTCTAACAATAGGATCTTTGGACAATAGGTCCACCTGTGTTACGACCCCACCTCCTGATAACCCCCAATTAAGGGAGACCGAGAGGTCGAAGCCGCACCCATAGCTTCCAGATCAAAGGTTCGGCAAATAACCAAGAATAATTATCAAATTTTTACAGACTAAACGGGAAAACTATAAGAAAATAAACTTTCACATACCTTTTTGAAAACTTGGATCTCTAAACTTCTATCCACTTATGGATTTTACTCTAACTAATCCTCCTTGTATTTTACTTCATGTATTTCACAATATGATGATTTATTGTTTGTCCTTTTGGCTTGTACCTAAAACACCGACAAACAAAACGTCGGTCAGCCGAAGCTGGTATGTGGGGGAAACAATAATTATGTAAATACGTTAAAAATATAATCATTCAATTAATCATTTAACAACCAAGATTAGATTTAGATATAACTCCGCGATCCAAGAGTACCCTATCCTCTATGTTGTCCCCATTAAACCCCTCATGATCCACCTATAGGTGAACCAATTTCTAGGGTTGAGTCACATGGCACTACTCGTAAGTAGCCCACTCCTTAACTCATGGCAGGCTAATGAGTCTCATGGCACTACACGTAGGTAGCCCAGTTTCTAACTCTCGGTAACCTAGAACTTGCTCTAGGATTTCCCTTTTTTTAGCCTTTTCAAAGCAATAGAGGTGGACCCAGATCTAGTCAGTTATAAACGCACATTTATAGTGATAATCATAGTCACTTTATAGTTGCATGAAATAAATAAACATCCAACCGTTATTTTCAAGCAACCGATTAAAACTTCAGGAAACGCCATGAAACTAGAGTGATTATTCATAAGCATAACCACATACCTAATTTGATGAGTCATGCATATTATTCAACATATACTTCATGTATATACAATCAAGCCAATCAACAGATCCAAGCAAGTAATTCAATCATCACATAATTACTGAAAAGAATATGTACTCTATTTATTACACACTTTATCAAGAATCTACTTTATTGACTTGGATTCTCTTTCTAGGGTTTCTAATCCACATTAAGGTTTCATTAATCTTCATTAGGGTTTCTTAGATCCATTCCTCAAACTTTATCCCTTTTAGGTCAATACACCCTAAAATACTCTTTTCCATTTATATGAACCTTAATTGCTCAACTATCCATTTTAATATTCCTTTATACCCAAATTGACTTAGGATCATCACATCCCTATTTATTCATGGATTTGAATAATTAAACCAATTAAAAGATGTATTCTCTTAAATTAGGGTCTTCAAGTTCATTAATGCATAATCATGCACGAAACCCTAAATTTAGCCAATTATATAAAAAGATCATCTTTTTAGATCTTATTTTCACTTTTATTAATAATAGGTTAATATCAGCTTGAATTATCCAAATAACGTCATTAAGTCCATCTATCATCAAATAAGGGTTTTTCCTTAATTAAATCATTAAAGATGATAACTTTATGCCCTTTTTCAAATTTCAAGCATATTTACGCACATAAATTCTAAATTAGACTAATCATGTGAAAAGATCTTCCTTTTTTAACATAATCTACCTTTTTACATTTAACAGGTTAACATCAACTGTAATGATCCATTAAACCCTATTAAACACTTTATTCATTTCAAAATAGGGTTTCTTAATCTTTTATTCATTAAAGATAATTATTTACACTAGTTTTCGAATAGCAAGAGGAATTAGCTTCTAACTATATTTTTATTGGATTCCTCTCATTTTTTTGAGCAAAATACATATAATATTTACTATTATCGGAGTTACGAATAGCAAGATATTATTTTTGCATTAAATCACTTACTGGAGCCAATCAAACGCTACCACGTCGCCTCCTTCCATGCAACTTATGCGCCCAAACTGGAAACATAACCAAATGACACAAACACCCTTGGGTAAGTTGGACAGCTCCTTAGCCCGTGGAGGGAAAGACCGTCAAACGCCTCTCCGCCCTTCTCCTTCCTTGCGCCAGCGGCTTGCTGCCGCCCTAGCCGTTGGCCTGCAGCCCTAGGCACTGCTCCGGCTCCTCCTCCTCAACCTCTTCGACCTCTAGAACAGCTCCTCAGCCTCCGTCGTGCCTTTGCGCATGTGAGGGTGCTGCTGGTCATCGTCGAGATAGCCACCCAAGTGCGGGATCAATTCTTGATTGTTGCTGCAACCACCGTGACTTTGCAGACCTATGGTGGAAGATGCATGAAGACAAAGGGGCTGGGTTGGTAGTCAATCAGTCTTAAGTTGTCGTGGAGTCTCGCTACCCTCATCAAGACTATGAAACCATCCTTTGTTGCTCTATAGGTAGAACTACTCCCTCGTTAGGGTTTTACGTACGAGAAATAAGAAGAGGGGAGAGAGGGGGGTGTAAAATCTTTCCAAACCTGACTAAGGGCTCTACCCCTTATATAGGGGAGAGTATCCACACCCTACACTATTCATCTAGGGATTAGCAACGCCCCTTTCCTATTAGGAATGTGATTCCTATATTAAAAGGCTAGTTTCTCTCTCTCTCTCTCTCTTATTTCTTTAATGTTCCTTCTTCTTTTGCTATTAGGATTTCAAAAATTATCCCTCTTATTCTCTTTGTTTTTGCTTTTTAATCTATTTACATGAAATCCTATTTTCCTTTATTAGAAAATACTTTCTTTTTAACAATACTACAAAATTCATTAATAATGCATTACATTATCCTCTTATTTTACAATTTTGGTATTTTCTCTTTCTTTCCTCTTTATTGGGACTCCTTGGATTCCCAAGAAACTATATTATTTCGAAATCCTTTTTATTGGACACTTATTATCCTTCTAGATGCATCTATATGCATTATTCTTCATTATTTCCCATTATCTTATTTATTTCTTATTAAAATAGTTCTTTTTGAGGATTTATCTTTATTTCTCTTTTATTTTCCTCATTGGTATTCATTTTATCATTAGGAATCCTTGGGATACGAAAATCCACAAAGGATCACTCCATTATACTTTTTTCCACTTATTTCCAACATTTTAACATTATTTTCAATTTCTTTCTTACTAAAGAAATACTTAATTAATCTTTTCTTTTCTTATTGTTTTCTTTTTGCAACTTTTGACTCCTTGGAACCCAAGGAACACAAGAGGCACGAAATCCCTCTTTGGATTTGCCTTCTAGAGGTTTCTATTTCATTCTTTTCTCAAATATTCAATTATTCATTTACTAATTGAATTTTCTTGTTATTTGGGCCCAATAGACAATAAATCCCACAATACAATCATCAAGGCTATTGTAAACTAAATCCATTTATCCCAAACAAATCATATCTTTATTTGTTCACAAATTGTTAATATGATAAATTACATTTCTCGGCAAATAAACCCAAAAATTGGGGTTGTAACATCCTTCCCCTCTTATAGGAATTTTGTCCTCAAAATTCTATCAAGCAAACAAACAATTCAGGATAAGACTTTTCCATGTCCATCGTTGGCCCCTATGTGGCTTTACCATACTCATGGCATCTCCAAAGAACCTTTTTCATCACATATTCTTTTCTCTGAGTTCTTTCATCCTGGCGTCTATAAACTGCACAGGTGGACTCATGCCATTTCAGCCTCCCTTGGGGCTCACTAGGTTTATTGCTCATCACATGGTCGGGGTACCTCTCATAGTACTCTGAATTGGACACATGGAACTCATCACACATTACTTTATCCTGAGGGGTAAGGTCAACCGTAACCTTCTCCACCAAACCATGTCAAAAGAACCCATGCATCGGGGACTCAGCTCTCTTAGTTATAACTTAGAGGGGTCGGATTTTCATGTCACATATTCTCCCACAGTGAACAGCATATTAGTCTACTTTGCATCTGCTCACGACTCTTGTCGTCTCTAGGCTCCTTTCAGCCATTGCAGGATCGAAGCGACTTCATCTACACACATTGTGGTCCTTTTCTAATCATCACGTGGTCCTTTCACCAACATCACCTTACTGAAGTGGTGACTGACACAACCTCTCTTATAGAGCTTCTTTGAATCCTGATACTGGCTATGGTGGTTAACTTCACATCTTGCATAGGACAAGAACTGTCTCTAGCTATCACCCTGAATGAGCACATATGCTCTCATCAGACCCTTTAGTCTGGATCATACTAACCATTAGTTAGGGGTGATAAATTGTACTAACATCGAGTTCTTTATGCACCTACTTCCACTTTATGGAAGTGAACTTTAGGTCAAACTCAAGGACCTTTGAACTCACAGCATGGTGTAGTTGAACCATCTCTCTCATATGTAGCTCAACCCGAGCTGTCCCTTGACATTACTCTTTCTTTCTCATGTCATCTAGGTACGGAGATCTACCATAACCCATATTACATCTCGACCTTCCTTGGTCCAGGGGAGACCTATCACAACATCCATAGTGATGAACTCCCATTCCCTCTCGGGACTCTTTATCCTCTATATCAATGCACTGGGTTACCGGTGCTCACCCTTCACCTTCTGTCATGCATGACCACATACCACCCACAGCCTCATCTTAAGCATACAAAGTGCTACTATCACTTATTATCTTCGTGGTATGGTGTATGGTGATCTTAAAATCATGATCTCCTATATGTCATTATTCTTCAAGATCAATACCTCAAAAACCCTAAACCATTCTATTGAGGTTTCATCACCTTCTTTTCCAAAGAAGTGCACCTGAGGTTCTACCACCATCCCTTCATCGTATCAAGGACTAGACTGGCTAACCAAACAACCCTTAACTTTTCAACGTATCTCGTTACATCTGAGTGTTATCCAAACACCTCTCCTTTCCAAACTTAGGGTTAGCCAAACAACCTCTTCTAGCCTCTAGTCAAACAAGTCGGATGTATCTCAACCAGAGTATCCATTACCACTTCACATCCTTAGGTATTAGGTAACATGGAAGATATATACTTCCATGTATTTCACTTATCATCTTGAACTCTAAGTCTATCTTCATTGAAAACACTTTTGAGCTCATCTTTTTGGTGATCAAACTCAACCTTGTATGACTCATATCTCTAGATAAAAACATCTTCATAAGGTGACTACCTCATTCCTCTTAGTGTTTGTAAACCATCCATGTATCATTCACTCTACCAGGGTATGTTATCTTCTCTGTCCTCATACCTCGTAGCAACGTTCCAACTCACATCATCTTTTATCCTTAGTGTATGGCATGCGTATTGTCCTATCTCTCACTCCCATAACAAGAGGAAATAAGCATTTGACGGTCGTCCAAATACAAAGTTCTTCTTGTTCCACAAGTAGAGATAATACATCCCACCTTGCCAGTACACCTTCAAACGTAAGTTGAAACGTGCAACTTCTGTTTCTACATCACAATAATTTTGATATTGAAGTTACTTCCATAGAAAACTAGTCTTGAACCTACTGAGGTTTACACACATCCCTTGGTCATCTCCTCTAGGCCTATAGGGTGTCGGGACTTTTGGGGTCATCCCTCTTCCCTCATGCATCAAGAGAGTGCCCTACTCATCTGCCCTTTGGGTCCAATGAGTTCATGAAGGGGATCAATCTCCTAACCCATGGCCCTCAGACAATGATAGTTGTTACCTCCCGACCCTATGGTCATGCGCAACTTAGGGAATTAGGTAACTCCTACTTCCATCAGTCTTATCCCTACCTGACCCTAGGATAGACTTAGGATTCTCCATTTATAGTACATGTCCAACTTAGAACTTTGCCCAAGCCTTCATCATCTCTCTTTGTATACATGGGCTGACATCCATCCTTTCATAGGGGTCATGGTAACCTACCTACCTTGGTCAGGCCCTTGACCGGTTACCTCCAGGGTAACACATCCACATGCACTTAGAGATGGATATCTATGGGTCTACAGGTTCATTCTCATACCATGTACTGTTCACTTAGCTTCTCAAGATCCTATGAGACCTTTTTAGGTTACCTTAAACCAACAAAATTGATATACACCCTACCAAAGGGGTCCCCCTCCCAAGATGGGAGGAAATCTATCTCTTGACAACAAGGTCACAAAAGATCTTAGGTCTAGGGTTTACATCCACATGAGCCTACTTAACCCTAGCAAGCTATTAAGGCACAAGCATATCATCTAATGAACCATGCTAGGTCATACTTGTCCTCTTTCCTCAATGCTGGAACAAGATCATACCTTCCTTTATCATCAACCTAACTGTGAGGGGTTCATCAAACACACCTTAAACTTAAGGGACTTCCCTTCTCCTCTATACATGAGTAGTACCATGCTCGAAACTATAGAAACTTAATTCTCATCATGAGCATTAGGTATACCACTTCCCCTCTTAGGCCTAGGAACCCTAGGTTCACCTTTAGGTGTCCAACTACATGCTCTATCGCTTAACCATGAATCAAGCTTGAAAAAGGCATGACATGCACTTCTGGTCATCCTTCAACTTGAGCAGCACTTAGAGTTGGATCCTCCTCAAGGACAAACAGCAAGGTACAAGGCCTCACAACCTATTACTAAACCCTTTTCAGGTCTAAGGAACTCTTCTTCCTACCTCAAAAGGTAAACACCTATACCGTAGGCACATAGGTACCAAAAGCTTCATCTTTTCTCTCTAAGGTTTGGTCCCTCTAAAGGCAACCAAGATATCATCAACTTTTAGGGATCGATCATGAGGCAACCACTATCATCCACTTAGGTCGCATCATCTTCAACTCCCTACATATCTCAAAGTTTAGGATTCCAACTTGCTTAGTTTCGGCTCTCTCTTTCTAGAGCTAACCCTACAACCAACCTCACCATTAGAGGTCCTATTTCATGAAGGGTCAACCTCAAAAGCATGCCCCTACCTGGATGAATCATATGTTCAACTTATGTTTGCTCAAGGTTATCCATAGTTCTTTATGCTTATTTCATAAGCCATCCTTCAAACTCTCTCGGCCAGCATTTCAACCTATAGCTCGCACTACTGGTACATCATGGGTGCCTATAATGCCCATATAAGCTCATGGGGTTTCCATAGGTTCTTCTTTAACCTCATCTATGAAGGAGCTATCATTACTCTAACATGCACGATCCTTCCTAGGGTTGGGTTGCCAGAGGTACTCGGTCCTCCAACCTCTCATGGCTCATATGGCATCCCAAGCATGTCCATCCAAACACCTGGTCTACCAAGGCATCTAGCTATCCCTCTCTAACCTTCACTTAGGGTTAGGGTTAACATCATCCTCACAGGATGTGCCAGGTCTCTACTTGCAATGGAGATCTCTATCTCCAAGACTAACTTATCCTCCTGACAAGAAGGTCTAGCCTCATGTCTCTTCTGAGGACATGACAACTTATGTCATACGACCTAAGCATGTATCTATCCGTTAATTTGTGCTTAATATATTAAGCTTATGTCCATAACATCGTATTTACATGTTTTTCATTAATTTTATGGAGGATTCCTTAGACCTTATTAATCTTACCCATATCGTAAGAGGGGGAGGAAAAGAGGGAAAACCCTAATCCTTAAGGTCCTTAACAAAATTCATGATGAGAAGGGATGAATAAGATGAGAAAGTCCTAAAGGTATCTTATTTCAATTCATACACTAAGACTTTGGCCAAGCAATCACACGGATCTGGGAGTCCTCGTATTCTGACTAGCGGTGCGGAGGAAAATATTGCCAGCCCCCAGTCGTGATCCTTTTCTAGACACCTCCGTCTTTCGGATATTCCACTAATAACTCCCTTGGGTTCTATAGAGTTTGAAAAATTCAATAATTATTAATGGTTAAGTGGGGAACCTACGCTCTGATACCAAATTTTACGACCCCACCTCCCGATAACCCCCAATTAAGGGAGACCGACAGGTCGAAGCCGCACCCATAACTTCCGGATCAAAGGTTCAGCAAATAACCAAGAATAATTATCAAATTTTTACAGACTAAATGGGAAAACTATAAGAAAATAAACTTTCACATACCTTTTTGAAAACTTGGATCTCTAAACTTCTATCCACTTATGGATTTTACTCTAACTAATCCTCCTTGTATTTTACTTCGTGTATATCACAATATGACGATTTACGGTTTGTCCTTTTGGCTTGTACCTAAAATGCCGACAAATAAAACGTCGGTCAGCTGAAGCTGGTATGTGGGGGAAACAATAATTATGTAAATATGTTAACAATGTAATCATTCAATTAATCATTTAACAACCAAGATTAGATTTTAGATATAACTCCATGATCCAAGAGTACCCTATCCTCTATGTTGTCCCCATTAAACTCCTCATGATCCACCTATAGGTGAACTAATTTCTAGGGTTGAGTCACATGGCACTACTCGTAAGTTGCCCACTCCTTAACTCATGGCAGGCTAATGAGTCTCATGGCACTACACGTAGGTAGCCCAGTTTCTAACTCTCGGTAACCTAGACCTTGCTCTAGGATTTCCCTTTTTTTTTAATCCTTTTTAAAGCAATAGAGGTGGACCCAGATCTAGTCAGTTATAAACGCACATTTATAGTGATAATCATAGTCACTTTATAGTTGCATGAAATAAATAAACATCCAACAGTTATTTTCAAGCAACCGATTAAAACTTTGGGAAACGTCGTGAAACTAGAGCGATTATTCATAAGTGTAACCACATACCTGATTTGATGAGTCATGCAAATTATTCAACATATACTTCATGTATATACAATCAAGCCAATCAACAGATCCAAGCAAGTAATTCAATCATCACATAATTCCTGAAAAGAATATGTACTCTATTTATTACACACTTTATCAAGAATCTACTTTATTGACTTGGATTCTCTTTCTAGGGTTTCTAATCCGCATTAAGGTTTCATTAATCTTCATTAGGGTTTCTTAGATCCACTCCTCAAACTTTATCCATTTTAGGTTAATAAATCCTAAAATACTCTTTTCCATTTATATGAACCTTAATTGCTCAACTATCCATTTTAATAGTCTTTTATACCCAAATTGATTAGGATCATCACATCCCTATGTATTCATGGATTTGAATAATTAAACCAATTAAAAGATGTATTCTCTTAAATTAGGGTTTTCAAGTTCATTAATGCATAATCATGCACAAAACCCTAAATTTAGCCAATTATATAAAAAGATCATCTTTTTAGATCTTATTTTCACTTTTATTAATAACAGGTTAATATCAGCTTGAATTATCCAAATAATGTCATTAAGTCCATCTATCATCAAATAAGGGTTTTTCCTAAATTAAATCATTAAAGATGATAACTTTATGCCCTTTTCAAATTTCAAGCATATTTACACACATAAATTCTAAATTGGACTAATCATGTACAAAGTTCTTCCTTTTTTAACATATTGTACCTTTTTACATTTAATAGGTTAACATCAACTCTAATGATCCATTAAACCCTATTAAACACTTTATTCATTTCAAAATAGGGTTTCTTAATCTTTTATTCATTAAAGATGATAATTTACACTACTTTTCGAATATCAAGAGGAATTATCTTCTAACTATATTTTTATAGGATTCCTTTCATTTTTTGGAGCAAAATACATATATTAGTTGCTGTTATCGGAGTTACGAATAGCAAGATATTATTTTTGCATTAAATCACTTACAAGAGCCAATCAAACGCTGTCACATTGCCTCCTTCCATGCAACTTATGCGCCCAAACTGGAAACATAACCAAATGACACAAACACCCTTGGGTAAGTTGGATAGCTCCTTAGCCCGCGGAGGGCAAGACCATCAAACGCCTCTCCGCCCTTCTCCTTCCTTGCGCCAGCGGCTTGCTGTCACCCTAGCCGTTGGCCTGCAGCCCTAGGCACTGCTTCGGCTCCTCCTCCTCGACCTCTTCGACCTCCAGAATAGCTCCTCAGCCTCCGTCGTGCCTCTGCACACATGAGGGTGATGTTGGTCATCGTCGAGATAGCCACCCAAGTGCGGGATCAGTTCTTGATTGCTGCTGCAACCACCGCGAGTTTGCAGACCTACGGTGGAAGATGCGTGAAGACAAAGGGGTTGGGTTGGTAATCGATCGGTCTTAAGTTGTCGTGGAGTCTCCCTGCCCTCATCAAGACTACGAAACCATCCTTTGTTGCTCTATAGGTAGAACTACTCCCTCATTAGGGTTTTACGTACAAGAAATAAGAAGAGGGGAGAGAGGGGGTGTAAGATCTTTCCAAACCCGACCAAGGGCTCTACCCCTTATATAGGGGAGAGTATCCACGCCCTACACTGCTCATCTAGGGATTAGCAATTCCCCTTTCCTATTAGGAATGTGATTCCTATATTAAAAGGCTAGTTTCTCTCTCTCTCTTATTTCTTTAATGTTCCTTCTTCTTTTTTCTATTGGGATTTTGAACATTATCCTTCTTATTCTCTTTTTTCTTGCTTTTTAATCTATTTACACGAAATCCAATTTTCCTTTATTAGAAAATACTTTCTTTTTAACAATACTACAAAATTCATTAAAAATGCATTACATTATCCTCTTATTTTGCAATTTTGGTATTTTCTCTTTATTTCCTCTTTATTGGGACTCCTTGGATCCCAAGAAACTATATTATTTCTAAATCCTTTTTATTAGACACTTATTATCCTTCTAGATGCATCTATATGCATTATTCTTCATTATTTCCCATTATCTTGTTTATTTCTTATTAAAATAGTTCTTTTTGAGGATTTCTCTTTATTTCTCTTTTATTTTCCTCATTGGTATTCATTTTATCATTAGGAATCCTTGGGATACGAAAATCCACAAAGGATCACTCCATTATGCTTTTTTCCACTTATTTCCAACATTTTAACATTATTTTCAATTTCTTTCTTACTAAAGAAATACTTAATTAATCTTTTCTTTTCTTATTGTTTTCTTTTTGCAACTTTGGACTCCTTGGAACCCAAGGAACACAAGAGGCACGAAATCCCTCTTTAGACTTTCCTTCTAGAGGTTTCTATTTCATTATTTTCTCAAATATTCAATTATTCATTTACTAATTGAATTTTCTTGTTATTTGGGCCCAACAGCCAATAAAGCCCACAATACAATCGTCAAGGCTATTGTAAACTAAATCCATTTATCCCAAACAAATCATATCTTTATTTTTTCACAAATTGTTAATATGAGAAATTACATTTCTCGGCAAATAAACCCAAAAATTGGGGTTGTAACAACCTGTACATCATCTTGCCACACAACTCACAACTATTAAGAGTCTTCAAGATCATATGTCCACATACCTAAAATAGAGATTACATGTGGTACACATCAGCAAAATATTCTAAAATATTGTATTGAGTACGCCTACGTGTTTCAAATATACTTCTTTATACTATGACTTGGAAATAAGATAAAACTAATACTTGGTAGTAATAAAAAAATATATCAAAAACCATATACTTGAACAAAGATGGTTATTAATGAAAGAGAACACATGTTTAAGCTTATTTTCCATTATATCATCCATGAATTTTCCACCTAAGGGAATAATGTGTCATATCCACTACCAAGAGCTCAAGATGCATGGCCTCATGATCTACTACCAAGGAGTAAGACAATTGTACATTATGATCTTCTACCAAAGAGCACTTTCCAACACTATGCTACTAAAGAGAATGGGTGCTTTCATATAATGGAATAGATATATTATGTTTGAGGTGTTCAAAACTATGTATATAGAAAATTGAGCAAGATAGCATACAAGATCAGTTATTTCATCCAATATCATATGCTAAGTAATATTTTAAATAGGATTAAGATATTTTTAGTTCCTATTATGGAAAAGAATATGTTTTTCACCAAAAGAATTGATCGGCTCAGACTACAAACTGATCGAGTGGAGGACCAAGGAGGCCATATGACAAGAGGAGCCAACCGATCAGCTTCTATCCCAACTAATTGTCTGGAGGTGTCCAGAAGTCATTTGGACCAGAGACCAAATGACCAATATGAGAGACCAACCAGTCGACTAGGAGTAAAACTGATCGGTTCAAGAGTTGAACTGGTCAACCTGAATTGGTTCAAGAATAGATATTCATCAACAACTAGTCTCTACATATGATGTAGACCTTAGGTGGTAGTAATACTTGTAGCTCCAAGGAATTACAATAGATATGGTCATAACCATTGTTTGTGTTTTAATTGCATATGTTGTTTATGGTTATAGCATGTGTATGATACATACTATAAGTATGTGGTGATTGGATATGACCATGGCAAGCAGGGTGCATTAATATCGTGTTGGCTTTTGGGTCAGACTTAAGTAGGTGATTTTAATGAGATTAAGTGCCTACGAGCATGCATATGACTATGAAAAGAGTTGTACATACAATCTATCCAAGAATTGTATAAGATGCAATTAGAAAAAGTTACCTACCTTAATGATTGTATATTGGGCATTGGCGTTGGCTAGGTAATAATTCAATTATTTTGGGTATTGGCTCACTACAAGGTTGTACACTGCAATCTTCCAAATTGATATGTGATGGCTATCAATATGAACAACAAAGTGAGAGGTATAACTAATTAAAGGCCTAATTAAACATCATCAAATTTTGTTTTAATCAAATAAAATAAAAAAAATTAACAAATTACAAATTTTCTTGTAGTAAAAAAGGGAAACAAATCATCATTGTGATCAGTCCTTAACAAGGACAAACTTATTGAGACAAATTTCCATGACTGGTTTTGGACATTGAGAAGGGTTCTCAATGATGAGCATAATCTCTAAGTCCTAGATATACAAGTTCCAAAAGAGCCTGCTCTTGATGCACCTAGGGCTGAGGTGGATGTTTATTGTAAGCATGCCAAAAATGCATTGGACATCAAGAACTTAATGCTATGTTGTGTAAACTATGAGTTGCATGGGTAGTGTGAAGACATTAGGATTCAAAGCGAGTAACACATCTTGAGAACGTGAACCATAATCATGCAAAGCAAGAAAGATTCAATGTCTCAAAGGCATTGTTTGAGTGCAAGATGACAGAAGGAGATCCAGTAGAGACCCATGTGATCAATATGATTGGACATGTGGAACATCTAGAAGAATTGGGATTCTCATTAAACTAAGAGTTGGCCACAGATATGATTCTAGGATCATTGTCTTAATCATATAGCTAGTTTATCGAGTGTTACTACTTGAATAACATGGCTAGACCACTGTCAGAATTGCTTGGCATGTTGATAAATATTTAAGCCTGAATAAGAAGGACAAATCTGTGATGGTGATTAGTAGAGTGGAGTTCAAGAATGAAATAAAGACCAAGACTAATTCTGAAACAAAGCAGAAATCCAAGTCTTCAGCACTAAAGATGGGGAAAAAGAAAAGTGCAAGAGGAATTTGTCCGTTGTACTTAAAGGGATTTAGGAAGATGAAGTTGGGGATAGAGATCTCCACTTTAGGTATATATGTTATTGAGATAAATTTGTCTACTTCATCATCTTGGATACTAGATACCAGATGTGGATCTCACATATGTTCAAATATGCAGGATTTGAAAAGAAATAAGACTTTACAAAAGGGTGAAGTCAAACTACAAGGTGCAAATGGAGCAAGAGTTGATGCCACTATAGTTGTAACCTTTAATTTATCTCTACTCATGGAGCTTGTAATAGAGTTAAAGAACTAGTATGTTGTACATGCCGTTAATAGAAACATTATTTATGTATCTCGTATGGACAAGGATGGATATGAATTTCATATCAAGAATGGTTAATGTTCTATTTCAAAAGGTGAGATCTTTTATGGCAGTGCCCCAATGACTTATGGTATATATTTGCTATATCTAAAGATAAATGTTTATAATGTAAATACCAAAAGAATAAAACTCAATAACTCAAACAAACATATCTTTGGCATTGTCATCTAGGACACATAAATGAGAATCACATATCTAGACTCCATAAAGATGGATATATAGACTCTTTTGATTTCAAAAAAATAGAGACATGTGAGTCTTGTTTGTTGGGCAAGATGACTAAGAATCCCTTCACGTGTAAAATTGAGAGGGCTAGTGATCTATTAGGACGCATACACATTGTTGTATGTGGCCCTTTTAGAACAAATGCTAGAGGTTGTTATATGTACTTAATTACCTTTACTGATTATTTTAGTACATATGGTTATGTTTACTTAATGAAACATACGTCGGGAACTCTTGAAAAGTTCAAGGATTTTGTGAATGAAGTATAGAACCAACTTGGTAAAAGTATTAAGGCACTTCATTCTTATCGGAGTGGACAATACTTAAGTAATGAGTTTAAGGACCTTCTACGAGACCATGGTATCATATCACAATGGACTCCACCTAGAACACCACATCATAATGGTGTATTAGAAAGAAGGAGTTCCACATTGATAAATATGTTGTGACCAATGAAGAGTTTAGCTGATCTTCCGATTTCCTTCTAGGGTTATGCTCTAGAAACTTCTGAGTTTACACTACACTGTGTACCATCTAAGTTGGTTCAAAGGATACCATATCAGATATGGTATGGGAAGCATCCTAGTATGTCTTTTATACAGATTTGGGGATTTGAATCTCATGTGAGAGTAGTTTCCCAAAAAGCTTGGATGCAAATTTGATAAAATTTTATTTTGTTAGATATCCTAGGGAAACCAAAGGATACTATTTTTATACTCTGTCTAACAACAAAGTGTTTGTTTCCAGGGATGATGTGTTCCTAGAAAAGGAATTCATTTCTAAAGGAATCAGTGGGAGGAAAGTAGAATTCAAAGAGGTTCGAGACCAACAAGAAAACAATGAACCTATAGAGGTACAAGAGGAGCATAGAGAATTAAAAACCATTGTGGAATCTCAAATTCCTCATAAAACACAAGAACCTCACAGATCTGGTATACCTACCTAGAAGCTGTTAAGGGTCCAAGTTCTAAGAAATGACTTGAGGCTATGAGATTTGAGATGGAATCCTTCTACACGAACAAGGTATGGACATTGGTGGATCCACCTATAGGGATAAAATCCATAGGGTGCAAATGGGTCTTCAAGAAGAAGACTGACATGGATGGTAATGTACATGCTTACAAAGGATGATTGGTTGCATAGGGTTTTAGACAAGTTCAAGGTGTTGACTATAATGAAACCTTTTCTCCAGTTGCCATGGTTAAGTCCATTAGGATCATGCTTGTCATTGTAGCTTATCATGGCTATGAGATTTGGCAGATCAACATTAAAATTGCATTCTTTGGTGAGAATCTTCTTGATCATGTATACATGAAACAACCTGAGGATCTTATAAATACAAAGGATGCAAACAAAGTATGTAATACACATAGGTCAATCTATGGATTGAAGCAAGCATCTCAAAGCAAGAATCTTCAATTTGACGAAATAGTCAAAGAGTTTGGCTTTAGTCAAAATAAAGATGAACTGTGTGTTTACAAGAAGTTTTATGGGAGCATGATTGTATTCCTCATGTTGATGTGGATGACATACTGCTGATGGGGAATCGCATCCCTACTTTACATATGGTAAAGACCTAGATGGGAAATACATTCTCTATGAAGGACTTAGCTGAAGCATCTTATATCATAGGAATCAAGATCTATAGAGATAGATCTAGAAGGCTTCTTGGACTAAGTCAAATCACATACATTGATAAAGTGTTGAAGACATTCAACATGGAGAACTCAGAGAGAGGAAACATCCCAAGTCTTGTGTTGGTAGTATCTCTAGAGCTCAATGTCCCAATTCTTGTGAAGAAAGGGAGCGCATGAGTAAGATTCCATATGCATCAACAATTCGATCTATCATGTATGTGATGTTATGTACTCATCCAAATGTCTCATATGCCTTGAGCATGATGAGAATACATCAAATAAGATCCTGGTGAACCTCACTAGACTATCATGAAGAACATTCTTAAGTACTTGAGAAGAACTAAGGATCAGTTCCTTGTCTAAGGTGGTGAGGAAGAGTTGGTGGCAAAGAGTTACACTGATGCAAGCTTCCAAACTGACAAATATGAACACAAATCATAGTCTGGATTTGTGTTTTGGCTAAACAATGGAACTGTAAGCTGGAAGAGTTCCAAGTAAGAGAAATTTGTTGATTCTACAGTAGAGGCTAAGTATATTGCAACATCCAATGCAGCAGAGGAGGTTGTTTGGATCAAGAAGTTCATTTCTGAACTTGGGGTGGTTCCAATCATCAGCGTTGCAATGGATTTATATTGTGACAACAATGGAGCTACTGCACAAGCTAAGGAACCCAGATAACATCAGTGTTCCAAGAACATACAAAGGTGGTTCCATCTCATATGAAAGATTGTACAGTGATGAGATGAGAAGATTTGCAGAGTACCAACTGAAAGCAATGTGGTTGACCCCTTGAATAAAGCACTTTCACAGTAAAAGCATGAAGGTCATCTTTGATCACTTGGGATTAAGTTCATGGGTGATTGGCTCTAAGTGTAAGTGGGAGTCTATTGGTATGTATGCCCAAAGTCGATTATATGAAATTGCAGTGGCATATCATGTAAATGATTTGATTAATAATAAAGGAAATCTTCCATTTAATGTATTTTATTTTGTTATGAGATATTGATATTACATAATAAATGTCTAAAGAATGATGTTACTCAATGACTTATGTCTTCATATTGAGAACCTAAATAATGAGATTGTACATATGTTAAAGTATATACATTCTTGTTATGTCCCTAGTCAGATGTTATTATGGAAGTTCGATAGACAATAGTAACACATGAAAATAGAGTGTGTTGGTTGATGATAGAATCTCATTAAGTCATGATATGTGATATCAAACCAAACACATAGATATTTGTTAGAGAATAGTGTATCAAACAGACCCACCTTGAGTGTAATGCATGGAAACCATGGTTGGTAGTCAGAACCATCTCTCATAGTGATGATGGTGATTGTGGTTCTTAGACCTAAAATCACTACACTCATCACATGTCATTTGATGTGCTTTGACAGCATCCATCATGACCTTAAATAAGGGTTACTATAATGGTGGTGCTCGGGTGCATTGTGACACATGGGGATGATTACTAGTGATGTAGATGAGATTTGTCCCTCCTATAGGAGTATGATATCATGGATACTTGATAAGAGAGACTGAGAAATGCATGGCCATGGTCACGTGAGTCAATGTGATATTGATCTCACACGTATCTCATACAGACTGCTCTAGTTCAAGGAACATGGATTGAATGTTGAAGAGGATGATGATTCAATGCCTCAATTTCAATATGTATATCAGAGACAAAGGAACTATATTATCACTATAACACCAATCACATATTGTAGGTTGAAGTTGTTCTCCAACTTTCTAATAACTTGGGTAGCAATGATGTCTTGATAGATACCACTCATTTCTTGCGACTTCATAAGTTGGTTATGTACATTCACTGCCAACGTACCTTGGAACCTATAGGGTTACACATATAGGATACACTTGGAATAGGAGTTTTTTCATGGATGTATTTTAACTTGATTACTAAGGTGTTAGGTATTCAATTTATACAACAATGACTAAAAGTTGACTGAATGGACTATGAACTGATCGGTTCAAGTGTTGAACTGATCGATACAAGTGTCAGGTCAATATGAACCAACTTTGGCAATCAAAACTCTAAAATGAATGGTTCATCAACTGAACTGATCATCTCAGATCCATGAACTGACCATTTAATTGATCAATACAACTCAATCAAGGATTGATGTTGATGTCATGTTGTGCATTAATTGAATATTAATTGCCAATACAATCACAAATAGGAAACATAGTGAAATGATTGGTTCAAAGGTTGATCTGATCGACTCACATGTGAACCAACTGATTTAGTAGTGAACTGACTGTTTCAACACTCGCAAGTTCTGGAAAATTTATGAATTTCCATCTCTTCAACTCCCGCTCAGACTAGAACTCCTGACCTTGACCCTCCTATAAATAGGTATAATTTGAGGCTTCATAGAGACACAACAATAAGCCCTGACAATTGTTGTCTTCTCACACCTGTGGTAATGTGAGAACTCAAGCAAGTTATACCTATAAAAGGGAAGAACATCAAGGGAGAGACAATTGGGAGAGCAAATTAGTGCTAGCACGTTGACTAGAAGGGACAAATCCTTCATGTCCATTCATCTAGAATGACAGGAGTTTGTGGTAGTCTGTCTGGACTATTATAGAGGCAAGGAGGTTGTTGCCACCTACTAGAAGGACGCAATTAACCGCCATCCATGGTGAACAACTAGGAGGCCACCGTCGATATTCGTCCAGGTGCATCTTGAGAAAGAAGTGCACCGTAGCAAGCATTGTCATTGGACTTGTTCCAGGACCAGGTATATGCCTTGCAAACCCTCTTTCACATTACAAAGTTTTTGATGCAATCTACTATCTAAGAGGAATATGGCAGTATTTTTTTTTTGTTTCTGATGTCATATTTGATACAATATTTTCCAACATAATTTCCCTAACGATTTATATTTTCTTAGATATAGATTGATATCTTAGTTTAATTATACATATACTTGTTCCTACACTAGAAGCTTCTTATGTAAGACTTGCTTGAACTTTTCATCTCATCACTTGTGTAAGGAAATGTATTTATCTATGCCAAAACTCAAGCGAGCATCCCTTGATGATAGGAAAATGAAGCTAGCTGATCAAGTCGCATTTTTTTATCAACTCCTAGACCACGCAAGAACCATTATAAAGCTTATGGTAGAAGCATGGAATCTCCTCTATATCATATATGCATTGTCGATGGCCAAATTGCCTAAGCACAAAAAATGTGTGGTAGATAATGCACCGCTCCAACCCTATAATAATGTCCATCCATAATATGTTGGCATTACTATCTCAAAAGATAAAATTTTAAGTCGAAAGCTCATTGAGGCCCAACACACATCATCATGTGACAAATGAGAAAATCACTATGATATATGACCACACCCCTAGAAGGGATTTTCAAACTTGATTTTCTCAATGGATATTTGTATGTAAGGGAAAGATGTGGATTCTCCATATCTTAGAACTTAGGAGGACCGATACCCATCAGTATATCAATATGTAATACCTCGAAAGGTCTCATGCTCATATATAGGTTGCTCTCAGTCAAGCATTGATACATTTTTCTCAATATAAAGGACAAAGTGCTCTCATCGTACCAAAGAGCTATCATGACTCCTACTACTAACACCAACACCTGACCAACTTTCTCTCGAAAGAACAACTCTACAAATGATATTAAGGTATAGGTTCTCATATGAATCATATCCAGAGTCATTGCACCCCTGTGTCTCTCACCAATTAGCAACTCCCATAGTTGCTCCAGTTTGATGAAATGACCATCATTACTCAGCAATTGAGCATTCTGGGATTCTTGGTGTTGAACTAATCAACAAGATCAATGCTCCAGTTCAACATATTCACTACTAATAGACAAGGATGATGAAGATTCATATGAGATATCTTGGACATGTTTCATAGAGTTGGACTCAACTTAACATCCTCAAACTATAATGAGTGAATAAGAGGATACTAGAAAATAAAAGTGGTTTATATGAACTCCCTATCGACAAGGATAAACACAAGGTGGTAAAGGTGTTGAGTCACAATAAAGCTTTCCCTCTCCACCTCCTATGTGTTAGAAATTTATGTGATATAATACACACCAATGACATGTTCATAATAGGACTTATTAGAAAAGGAATTTGACTAATTATTGAAGGATCCATGGATTCCAAAGCTTCAAACTATCAAATATAAAATAGGTTCATTAGGTGACTTCTTATAAGAGGAGGTTGACTAATTACCAAAGGATCCATGGAGTCAAAAGCTCAAAAAAATCAAATAGAAAAGGGGTGTAGAATAATGAGAAAGCATGACATATCTATATCCAATCTCTAGTTTTAAAAAACACCATCAAGGACACTTCCCTATGCAACTTAGACAAATATTTTGGAAACCCCATGGAATGGTATCTTTTGTAACCAATGAGGTTTCATAAAAACAAGTTTTATCGAGTCTTGATAGTGGTGTCGAGCATGAACATTGGATGGGTCTAAAATCCTTTTCAGTGCATTTACTCAAATGCAAAAATGACTTTCCCAAGTGAAAATTTGGATTTTTCTTCTCATAGTAACCTTCACATTTTTCCAATAAAGTTTCATACAATTGTTGAACTCTTGTTGAAAAATATAGTGATACATGATTTTCTTACAGGTTAAATGAAGTATACAATGCATATGGAAGTCACACAAGAATGGATCATCTTCTCCTCATCTCCTTTTTTTAACAACAAAACAAATTGCAAAATATATGATCTTCTACTTGTATTTTTCGTAGAATTTCCATAAACCTTAAGAATTTTAGAAATAAATCATTGAAGTGCATGTAATATATGAAAAAAAATTAGAAGAATATGTAGTTTTTGAATCTTACCTTAAAATGTAAAGAATATACTCCAACAAAGAAAGATACATGCTTTTGATTTCCCTTGAGGCAAACACATGTCTTAGATTCTAGATCCTATAGTGTGGCCCATATTCCCCAATTGCAATTAGTTGATCTCTATTATGATCGACAACCACAGCTAAAAAATCTTAGAATTGACCTCTAATCACCTAAAATGTGAAGACATGTCTCATTTATGCATCATTATTTCTTCATTAAGGTCGTGGACCAAGTCCTTAAACTAGACCAAATCCTTTATCATCAAGAATTATCCAAAATAGGAACCTCACAGTTAAAAACCTTACATCCTGTAGGTATTTCCCTTTGGGTCCCAAATCAAGACCTTAAACAAATCCAATTGCAATTTTAATCCATTTCCCATATAGACACACAACATTTCAAGCCCTACCCTGAGTCAGAAAAACATGCATTTTCTTTTTGGCATCAAAGACCTTGAGTAGGAAAACCTCACAATTAATATTTGTATCAAGCCCTACCCTAGTAGGAAACTTACTTATTCACTTGGCATTCAAGACCTACACTAAATAGGAAAAACCTACCTTTTTTGCTTCTTTACTCAAACTCTACCACGTATAGGTACCTACCTAACATTCATTCAAAGCATTGCCTTGAGTAGGAAAACCTAAATTCCATTCATGCATCCAACCCTACCCTACATAGGCACTTCAAATTTTACCCTATTTTGTTTTATATCCCTATCTTGAGTAGTCACCTTGTACCTCATTTCCATTTAAGCCCTACCCTAAGTAGGCACCTCACATTTTATTCTACACACCATGCCCTATCTTGAATAGGCACTTCACATTTAAGAAAAGCTTTGTATCACGTAGGTCCTAAATTAGGATTATGACTCTAACCTTATTTTGACCTCTATGATCTCATATCCATTAGTTATTTATGATTTATCTAATAAAATATGATATAGTCTCATGATTTTAGAGAGAGATGATATATGTTTCAAAATTAAGAACTTCAAAGTATTTCATATCTAGACTCATGCATAATAGGATATCCCTTTGTGAGTCTTATGTTGTGGCCCTTCATGACCAAAACTGTGGGTAAGACTTGGCTCTTGCTTACACTTCTTAGTGATGTATTGAAACTTTTCTTGATAATAGTGAAGGTTGAAACCCCATTTTTGGTCACTCAGTGGAAATCGTTATCACATCAACTTTATGTATAATGATGTAATTTATCCTATTTATTACATTCTTCTCCCAATATAGATCTCTACTATGGGAATTTCTAAGATGATTAGGACGTCATAATCCACTAAAGTCTTTAGGGAAAATGAAGGAGAGTTTTGAGATCAACTTACATCCCCAAGACCTTGTAAATTTCTAATCATTTTATTCACTTTGTTTTGTTTTCTTAACCCTAAACCTAAACCAAATTGAATGCCTTCACAAAACTTGAGAATTCATGTGTGATACCATATTTTTTAGTGATACGAAAGTGCCTAACACCTTCCCCGGTTGTATTTGGATTTTCACTCTTGGTCTAATGACCATGTTTTCCTGATATTATTTGCCTGAGTCATTATTAGGCCTTTTTTCATTTTTGGTAATTTATATGCTCATCCATAGCTTTCCTTGTTTTCTTTGCAAAATAGGGTTGCAATTGTTATATCCTCAAATTTTGGTAAATTTTAAATATATAACTATAATACTTGATTGATAAACAAATTCCCAAATTATATTTGATAGAATAACAATGGTAACCACTTTGTGGCACGGGTGCAACCCGTGGCCCAAGTAAGGCCCATAAGGCTATTTGTTTAGAAAATATATCCTTGTGGCACTAGACACACAAATAAGATATTTGTGCATAAATAAATAGCAATGGCTTTATGAGTTGTTGAAAAATAGAAATATAAAACAATTAGAAAGTTTCCAATAGAAAATATGATTTATGGAGTTTTAGATATATAATAGAGTAATTATCTAGCCAGTTTGGCAACACAATGTTTAGGCATCAGATAACATTATTTTGGATTTAACCTTTGTATAGTGAAAATAATAAGGAAAAGAGGAGAATTATTGAATTGGGAGAAAAAGGATATTCCATGAGATAATGGCATTGTTTTTAAATGTTGTTTAAAAGGAGCAAGCTTTGTATGTGAAAGACATCCCAATAAATCCCAATCACTATATATAAATTGAGAAGGGTAGTAGTGAGTTTCCTTGAAATAAGGATATTTATGTGAAGAAATATATCAAGGAGAGAAATAGATAATAATCTAGAATTTATTATCCAATAAAGTACCATTCTTTTGCTTTTGGTGGGTGAACTGAGTAATAAGGATATTTGATACGACCAAAAGTTGAGAATGATGTTTTGGTAATACTTTTTAGGATTTCTTAGCATGGAAAAGATATTAATAGATTTTCCCTTTCATATCAAAGTTTATAAATATAAGGAGTAGTTCCCTTTACATAAACTTTGGGACTGTGGAGTAAGTAAGTGTTTCAGGGAAAGAAGGAAGGAAATGATTATCTCCTTGCCTTTTTTCCATGATAGGAACAAAAGGATAAGTAAGAAATAAAAATCTATAAAACCCCTAACCCTAGTACTATATAAGTGGGATAGAGGGAGAGAGAAATGTAGGAGTAAAGTCTCTTAATCCCCTCCTTCTGGTCGTCTCCTCATCCAACAAGATAGAGGGAGAAGATGAGATGAGGCTATCAAAGAGAGGTGTCCAGTAGGAAGCACAAGATGTGAATCTGTGTAGTTTATTTCTAAGGGTAAGAGAGTAGTACAACTCGCTCAATTGGGGTTCTGTGATAGGTGGGAGATGTCCAAAGAAGTAAGGACAGGCCTCTAAGTGGTGGAAGTGCTCCAAGTAGGGTTGAAGAGACTCAGCTCTAGATGGGATCATGGTGGTAGGGTCTGGTCCCTAGAGCTTGTAGCTCCTCATCGTGGGATCACCTCTGCTTACCCTAGGATGTAAACATGTCGACAAGCCCAGAGGACCATGGTAGAGAAACAAGAAGAATTAGGCCCCTCTTCAATAGACAAGAGCAAAGGGTCGATGTTGGGCTGACCTACTCCATGGATCGATAGAGCCATGCACATAGACGAAGGAGGATGAAGGCTTGAGGAACCAGAAGGGTTAGTGGCATCCAGCATCAAGGTCACGAGGAGGTGACCCTAGATAGCTCGATGGTTGACGGATTGTGTTTCCTGCAAGCATCAGTGACGACGCACCACATTCACACGAATAAGATGACATGTACATGGACAAGGATGTGAAACAAGGTCTAGACTAGTGACTTTGGATCGGTCTGCTCACACCTAGACTGGCTGCTAGCACATATGGCTTTAAATGAGTGGTTACATGGCGACGCCCCAATGGCTAGGTTAGGTAATAACTTGGAATAATTCTAGGAAATAATCAATAGGCTAAAATATAGTAATATCATTTATCAATTTGATCGAAGAAATAAGAGGAATGCATATAAAATATATTTGAGACCTAATTATGCCTCCTACTCCAAAAGTAGTACAAGTATGTGTTTAAGTGTTGATCAAAATGCATAATCCCTAGATTAGTATATTAATCATGATTAATATGTTTCTTTGTGATGTAAATTGATATAATAGTGATTTAACATGATTATGATCATAACGGTGATAATTGGTATTGCTAATATTAATAAGCATGTATATAAAGAATTAGGTATAAAGATCCTAACTTTTCATGTTGTTAATGAACATAAGTGAATCTAAGTGGTCATAATGAAATGATATATTGGATATGGTGATTTGGGTTTTACCTAATGGTTAACATGCAATTTAAATAGGGTTTATAGAGTTATTCCTTACCCCAACCCTAAACCCTAGATTAGGGACAGAGTAGAATTAAATGTGAATAACATGATGGTGACACTTGTGGATTTACATACATGTAGATTAAAGGATTGGATTCCCCTTGCTTGCTTCATTGGATGATATACTTGAAGTATAATTACATAATATGCATGGCTCACCTTCGAGGTATGTGGTTACACTTATGACTACCGACAATAGTTTTCCAATGTTTTTTGAGGATTTCTTGAGGATTGAATAATTAAACTGTTGAATGGTTATTTACATTTTGTTCAATTATAATGCCACTATGAGTATCACATAAAGAAAGATTGTGTGAAGAAAATGGCAGTTCTTATTTGCAAGTTATTGATTGAATATATGTTATTTTGTACTTCCACACTTTTACATGCATCCCACGTACACAGTATATTTCAATATGTTGATCACTACTTTTGTATCATGGTGTTTTAGGTACATGCTAGATAATATGATATCAAGATATAATGGACAGATGAAATTACTTGAAGACATTAAAGTTAACTTGTAAGGAGGATTGGATAGATACTTATTCTCATATAGTTCTCACATGTACATTTATGATGATATAATCTCATGTAACTCCTTAAATGAGCATTTTGTAAACAATATTTGAATTAATGGAAATTATTTACTATTATTTATTATTTGGCTAAATTTGGATCGTTGGGAAATTTTAGGTAATGGCTCTCAACTTTAAGGCCTTCCTTAATTGGGGGTTTCTAAAAAGTGAGGTCGTTACATTTGGTATCAGAGTCTCAAATTTTTCAAATAATATTTAATAGTTTATAATTTCAAGAAATTGGTAGAAATCTAAGTAGATTTATTAAGGCATGACATGATGGTAATAGTGTCTAGAAGGAGTCATCGCTTTAGGGGATGGCAATATTTTTCTCTGAACCATTAAGTTGGTTTATGAGGACTCCCTTAGACACAGTGATACATGTCTAGCCAGAACCTAGGGTTTTCCTGAAGGATGTTTCATCTAAGTATTCTCATCTCAAATTTCATCCATTTCTATCCTTTACTTAATAAACCATAAAAGATACTTCCCTCCTCATCTAAAGTTAGGTTTTTTTAGAATAAGTAGGATTAAGGCTTTCCCCACCAATTATGTACATGTAAGGTGGAAATAATAATTTACATGTAATGTGGAAATAATGGTAAAGAAAAGGAAAATGTTTTATGGGTTTTTCCTTATGGAGGATAACCTTAGATGGGACTAGGGTTGGTTTGGGAAAACCCTAGTGCGTCAAGGGACATAGATGCAAGGTGTAGTCTCTAACCTAACCCAAAACCCTAATCCTGGGAAATGGGAGTAGACTGGGTTAAATGATAACCCTACCAATATAAACCATAATTAGGGTAAGAGAAAATATATATGAGTTAGGTGATCCAATCTCCCATGCAAGTATATGGGGAAATTCATGCATGATGCTTTTAATTATTTGAATATACATGAGAAACATAAGTAACCAATGGTTCTTCATGAAAATGAAAATATGAATATAACTTGCTCATCGCATTAATGTTATCCCTGGAGGAAAGGATGAATTGAAAATACCTCCATAGAGTGGGTATGCTACCCCCAGTGAGTGGGTAAGCTAATGATACTACTCCTAGAGAGTGGGTATGTTATTGAACATACCCCCAATGAGTGGGTATGCAATTGAAACTACCCCCAGCGAGTGGGTATGTTATTGAAATTACCTCTAGAGAATAAGTACGCTACCCCCAGCTAGTGGGTATGTTATTGAAATAAACCCCTAGAGAATGGGTATTCTACCCCCAGCGAGTGGGTATTCTATTGAAATACTCCTGGAAAGTGAGTATGATATTAGAGACACCACCAGCAAGTGCGTATGATTGGAGGTTACCCCCAGGGAGTGGATATGATTGGAGGTTACCCCCAGTGAGTGGGTGTATCATTGAAATATTCCCAACGAGTGAGTATGATGTTGTGAATACCCCCTAATGAGTGGGTAAACATCACCCCCAAAGAGTGGGTAGATCATTGAAATACTCCCATCGAGTGAGTACGAATACCTTCTAGTGAGAGGGTATACCACAAAGATTGGGAAAAAATAGGTTGAGAAGTTATAATATAAAATGTATGTTCAAGATAATATGATTACATAAAAATTAAATCCTTAAATAAACTTTTAGGATGAGTGTTCTGACCTGGTGTGGGTCAACCCAAGAGTGGGAAAAAGGACCTATGGGGGAGGCAAAACCCTAAGACCTTGGGTTCAGGTTGTGGCTAGAGATCCTAACCTCCTCCTATGAGCCAAGAGGGCACCCTGGGTTAGGACCTTCCCTAGAAGGGTGAGATGATAAATCAATTTAGATATTGAGGTAACCTTAAATGTCACCTAAAGTGTAAAGAATTAAGTATACAAAATATGAAAGCACATATATTGAGTATGATTTGGTGAACCCAAGTCTACCATTTTTTAGGAACATGAGGAAAAGTCACTATGGAAGTGGATGACAGTATGAGACCAAGCCAAGAAGAGAAATCCACCATGATCCCAATTAGGGAACATAAAGTGAACAATGAGCACCATAAGAGATGGAGGAAATTCGGGTTAAAGAATTGCACATTAAAATAATGTTCCCTCGATAAACCTTTGAGAAGGGTAGAGCCTTAAGTCAATCCTAAGGTCAACTAGGGAGTATTAAAGGTACATAAGACTGATGGGATTAGGAGTTGATTGTGCCCTAAATGCAAAAGACCATAGGGTTGGGAGTTAACATCTATGTTTTCTTGAGGCCCATGACTCAAGAGATTGGCCACCTTCATGAGTTAATGTGGCCCAAGGGGTGAATGAGAGAGGCACTCCCTATATGCATAAGGATGAGCTCACTCCAATAGTACATGTACCCCTAGAGACCTTAAGGAAATGACTAAGGCTAATGAGACACGAGGTGTACATGTAAAAGATACAAGAAGACATGTAATAAGGAAAGGAGTTTTGTACAAACTCAAGAGTGAAAAAGGCATTTAATTTCACGAAATACAAGAATATTGGGAAAATTAAAGTCATGTTGAGATGATCCAACCAAAAAATGAAATTTTAGGATAATTTGTGTGTGCATCACCTATTCTCGTGGAATGAGATGAACTTTGTTTTTTGGCTGTAGCGAAATGCTTATTTTATCTCATTATGAGAGAGAGATTGGGGTGGACTCATGTTATGCTTAAAATTGACATATGAGAATGAATACCTTAAGTTGAACTCAATGACATGATCTAGGGTTGGAAGTGTTACCTCACCCTTATGTGGGAATAAAGGAAAAATAGATGGGAACTTATGTGAAAAAGGTAATCACTAGATGGAAAATGAATTTCAAGTGACAATGACAGGGATAAGTGATAATGCCATACAATGAATGGGAATATGGATATACCTTGAATTTAATTCAGGTTCCAATCTTAGTAATAATGTGAAGATTTTGTCATATAAATAAAAGTGATTAAAGATACTCTAAGTAGGGTTGCTAACCATAAGCTGTGAAATTAAGTTGAGTAGTCATTTATCTTAACCTTACTGGATGTGAATTTGGGGGAGCAGAATTCCTTTTAAGGAATGGTGAATATTATAACCTCAAATTTTGTTAAATTTCAAATACATAACTATAAGACTTGATTGATAAACAAATTCCCAAATTATATTTGATAGAATAACAATGGTGGCCACTTTGTAGCATGGGTGGAACCCATGGACCAAGTAAGGTCCATAAGGCTATTTGTTTTGCAAATAGGTCCTTGTGGCCCAAGACACAAAATAACAGATTGTGCATAAATTATATAGCACTGGATTTAAGATTTGTTGAAAAATAGAAATATGAAACAATAAGAAAGTTTCCAAAAGAAAGAGCAACACAATATTAAGGTAACAAATAACATGATAACATGATTTAGACAATTAATAAAGTAATTGTCTAGCCAGTTTGGCAACACAATATTAAGGTAACAAATAACATGATTTCTGATTTAACCTTTGTATACTTGAAAATAATAAGAAAAAGATGAGAATTTTAGAATTGGGAGTTAAAAGGATATTCCATGACATAATGGCATTGTTTTTAAATAATGTTTAAAAGGAGCAAGCTTTGTATGGGAAAGACATCCCAATAAATCCCAAACACTAAATATAAATTGGGAAGGGTATTAATTAGTTTCCTTGAAATAAGGATATTTAGGTGGAGAAATATATCAAGGAGAGAAATAAATGAATAATCTAGAATTTTTTATCCAATAAAGTATCGTGCTTTGGATTTTGGTGGTTCAACCGAGTAATAAGGATATTTGATACATCCAAAAGTTTAGAACAATGTTTTGGTAATACATTTTAGGATTTCTTAGTGTGGAAAATATATTAATGGATTTTGCCTTTCATATCAAACTTGCTAAATCTAAGGGATGTTCCCTTTACATAAACTTTGGGACTGTCGAGTAAGTAACCATTTCAGGGAAAGAAGGAAGGAAAGTAATTACCTCCTTTACTTGTGTGTTCCCATGACAAGAAAAAAAGGATACATAATAAAGCAAAATATATCAAACCCTCAACCCTAGTAGTATATAAGAGGGGGAGAGGGAGAGAGAAATGTAGGAGTCAAGTCCCCTGATCCCCTCCTTCCAATCGTCTCCTCACCTACCAAGACAGAGGGAGAATATGAGATGAGTTTGTCTAAGAGAGGTTGCCAATAGGTGGCATCGGATGTGAATCTATGTGGTCTACTGCTAAGGGCAAGAGAGTAGTACAATTTGCTCAATTGGGGCTCTGTTGTAGGTGGGAGACGACCAAAGGAGTAAGGACATGCCTCTCAATGGTGGACGAGCTCTGAGCAAGGTTGAAGAGGTTTGATACCAGTCGGAATCATGGAGGTAAGATCTGGCCCCTGGAGCCTGAAGCTCCTTTTCGTGGGATCACCTCTACTTACCCTATGATGTTGCAAACACATCAGCAAGTCGGTAGGACCATGGCGAAGCAAGAAGAAGAATTAGGATCCTCTTCAACAGATAAGAGTGGATGGTTGATGTTGGACTAACCTACACCATGGCTCCACAGAGCCACACTTGCACATAAAGGAGGATGAAGTCTTGAAGAACCGGAAGGGTTAGTGGCATCCAGTAGCAAGGTTGTAAGGAGGCGACCCTAGACAACTTGACAATTGAGGGGCTATGTTGCCTACAAGCTCCAGTGATGGCACACCACTTTCACGTGAAGAAGATGACTTGGGCATGGATAAGGACACAAAACAAGGTCTAGATCGATGAATTTGTGTGACACCCCACCACACCAAATGAGATAACTCAAATCCAAAACATGTAATCAACAACTACACATCATATTACTAGAAAAGTAGGCCAATAAAACCAAATTCAACATCACATATCATATGCAGAAACAATACATAAAGGTCCATCAAATCTACCATATCTCATACCACATTAGGTATTTACATTTGTCTAGTGGCCATGGACACAATCTGTACAAAATATCTTGTTTCATAAATACATACCATATATACAACCACATGAAACTGTGAAAAACCATGTATCGATATACATCATATATAAAACACATCCCTTCTGGGATCTGAGAGTACATGGATAACACTAGGACTCTAGTACCACAACTAGCACCTATCCAACATTCTAAGTCTACTGATCTACAAGCTACTCTTCCTCAATAGAATAATCATGCCCACATTGTTGATGATCACCTAAAAAGATGTAGCAACCCACGGGGTGAGACCCATGTCCTAGCGAGAGATATAACTCTCAACCAATAGTTCTTGTTTACAATAGGTATATTATTAACAAGGATGAGCAGGTTCAGCTAAATAAATAAGTTAAACATATTAAATATTTTAAGCATAGTAAACTACTCCCATAGATTAAGCAGATTAATTAAACTAAATAGGTCGGCTTAACAACATATATGACTAGAAGGAATATGAAGAACATGTAATTCCATCATATACTTAACAGTTAATTTCTCTTATTGCATCGTATAGCAACTAGGAAGTATAAGAAACGAAGTAAGGGTTAACATCCATTGTGAGCATGTTTAACCCTAAATAGATACACTACACGGTCGTATTACATCTTTTATTAATGCCCTGAGGAATTGAGGTATACCACTCAATTCCAATAGACCATTGATAAGTCAAAATCAATGACATACAAGATATGTAGTAGAGATGGATTCCTCAGATATCATATGCCCTTAGTCAGTATGAGTTTGTCACAGTGACATATAAGTTTGGCTACAAAATAGCCTATTCGGTCCTTGGTATATAAATCACGTCATTAGTTAACATCCTAGTTTGTCCTTAAGAGGCCACAGTACTAGTGAAACCAGGGTATATGAACCCAAACATACAAGATACAACTGTAGGTGTCCTCAATCACATCATATATACTAAGATATGATCGCAACCATTCTCCAACCCAGGCATGACCCCAGCCATCCTCAAAAACTTTGAATCAATATGTCAAGGACACTCAATCACTTTCTCCTTGCATACTAAACAATATGCGCTCTGAGTTTCCATCAATGGAATACTCATTTCACCATCCAACAAGTGTTGACATTGGAATGGATCTATGGAATAGGGAAACTATATGATTAGGGTTTCACTTGGTTATTTAAGTTCATTCAGATGATTTAAGTCTACATCAATCAAGTTACATACAAACCCTAACAGAATTCTATAAAGCATAGCTAGAGTAAAACTTTAGAATATATAAAACATATGAAGTATAAACTTGTCACATCATCACATGGTACTGTTTCACTTCCATAGATGTGACCATCTATGGGATACCAATCCCTTGTCACATCATCCAAAGGATATCACCTCTATTAGGGTAAACAACCTTGTACAAAGTCATAATACCTTTCACATTTTTCCCTACAAAAACATCCTCATCTCTCCATGCCTCATCAAGGCTCATCATTATCACCATATATGTCTTGCGTAAGTTTGGTATAACATTGACATTAAGAATTCTATAAAGCATAGCTAGAGTTTCACTTGATAAACTACATGAAGGGTTTACCCTAATCATCAAGTGAAACCCTAATCATCTATGGAATAGGGAAACTATATGATTAGGGTTTCACTTGGTTAGTTAAGTTCATTCAGATGATTTAAGGCTACATCAATCAAGTTACATACAAACCCTAACAGAATTCTATAAAGCATAGCTAGAGTGAAACTTTAGAATATATAAAACATATGAAGTATAAACTTGTCACATCATCACATGGTACTGTTTCACTTCCATACATGTGACCATCTAAGGGATACCAATCCCTTGTCACATCATCCAAAGGATATCACCTCTATTAGGGTAAACAACCTTGTACAAAGTCATAATAACTTTCACATTTTTCCTTACAAAAACATCCTCATCTCTCCATGCCTCATCAAGGCTCATCATTATCACCATATATGTCTTGCGTAAGTTTGGTATAACATTGACATTAAGAATTATGGTATTCACAAGATAACAAATTAGGGTTATAAAATTAGGAGAGAGAGAGATTATTCCATCGTCATGCTAATTAATCAACAAAGCTAAGAAACATAATCATGTACTTGAATTAGGGTTTAGATTCAACATTTTAACCAAATTAGGGTTTCAAACCAGCAATTAAAGCTAAACCTATTTACCACCATCTCCAACAATCATGGAAGAAAATAGGTCAAACCTCATATTCACAAAATCATCAAACATCATGACCAAGTAGACCATAAAACACCATCAATCGCATAGGGTTAGGCATATCATTGACCACTGAAGATAGGTCAAGGTTGGCAAACCGTTGAATATACAGAGTTGGAGACCAAATAAAATTAGGGCTCAACCCCTTCATTAACCACTGAGGTTGACCACCTTTAGCAACCTATGAACTAGGGTTAACCACCCTCAATGGCCACTTAAGATTCAAGGTTCAATGACCACACAAATTCAATCCTTGGTGACCAAAGGAACATGGAAAATTTCATCGACCACTAAGAGGGAAAATCCTTGGAAACCAAAACATGTAGTCAAACTTGGAGACTACCAAACATCAACATCCTTGGAAACCTCAAGAGAAGAGAGAGAGAAAACTTGGCAACCACAAACTCACCAACATCAAGTTGATCATTATCATGAAACCAAAAACCACCAAGGTGTAAAACACATGAATAAGGTCACCTTCTAAAACCCTAAATACAATCATTAGGAGAAGAACAAAACCATAAGTTGAAAGAGAGAAAACCAATGTTTCCAGAGACATGCATGCATAAAAACCTCCATCTCCAACCAAAATTTTTGTGCATAAGATTAGAGTTATCACAGGGGAAATATCTACACATGAATCACCATGTAAACGTAAACCCTAGATCATAGATATCATCTTTCTTCTAGTAATCCCATTTTTAGGGTAGATTAATTTCATGCAAGGTGAATGTAAGAAAAAATGATGAGAAAGTTATATAACTTGCCTTATAGATGATGTAGAGACTCCAAATGGAAAGTTAGCACCAAGGAAAGAGAGAGAAAAACCATAGCTTGATCACCACTCTCGACCAAGCTATCTCTACCTCCAATAAAGAAGAAAACCCTAGGTCAAGGAGAAAGAAGGAGAGCAAAATCCAAGGTACAAAGGCAAGGAAGAGATGTTCTTCAAGCTAAACTTCAAGCACTACCATGGAGTACCATGGATTCAGCCAAGAATAGAAAGAAGAAGAGGGTAGAACAGCAAGAAAATGTGGAGAAAATATAGGTATCTCACTTACCAAGGTCAACAAGAAAAGCAAGGAGAGGTTGCAAAGGGTTTTGTTGCATACAAGGAGAGGTGTTTAGACAAAATAGGGTTAGAGAGAGAGAAGGGAGGTCAGGTGTTAGGCTAACAAATCCAATGTGTCCATCAAAACGTGTTCATGCAAGAACTACACTCAAGCATGCTCTAGGGATTAAAAACCATCAGCCAACATGGTCTAGAAAACTCAATGACTGCTGAAGATTTTCAACGACCAAGGAGATCAAAACCCAACGATCGCCAAAGCCAGACCATAGGTTTCTTGGAAACCTAGAGGGGTTACATGCTTCATCGACCGCCAAGACCAAGGGTACACATCAAACATCATCGACCAAAGAAAATCACATATCACAAGATCCTTGGTGACTGGAAAAACACAAGCTCATCGGTCAAACACATCACAGGTTCAACCATCAACCAGGGCATCCATGCAAACTCTAAACTCAGCACATGATGTCACCACATCAAACCAAGGTGTAAAAATGCACTTCAAAGCACCACTCTATCCAACACAAGGTCAAAACATGTGAGGCACAACAATCATGTGAAAAATTGAAAGAAAAACCCTAAATATGGGTAAATTGCTACTTGGTCCAAAAATAAGCACATATAAGCATAACTAGCTCAAATAGCATCCAAACTGGAGCGTACTTAAAACATAAGCCTATCACATGAAATCAAAGTATGTCACATTGTTAGATTAAGGTTTAAAGTATCTAATTATGCTAACCAAGCAATATAAACCAAAACACTAGGTCATGGGTCTTACACTTTAGACCGATTGTCTCATGCCAGACTGGACGCTAGCACAGATGGCTTTAAGTGAGTGGTTATGTGGAAGCGCCACATTGGCCAGGTTAGGTAATAACTTGGAATAATTCTAGGAAATAATCAATAGATTGGAATATAGCAATATTATATATCAATTTGATCGAGGAAAAGAGAGGAACACAAATAAAATAGATTTAAGACCTAATTGTTCTTCCTATTCCTAAAGTAGTACAAGTATGTGTTTAAAAGGTGATTAAAATGCATAATCCCTAGATTTGTATATTAATCATGATTAATATGTTTCTTTGATGTGTGAACTGATATAATGGTGATTTAACATGATTATGATGATAATGGTGATAATTGGGGTTGCTAATATGAATAACCATACATATCAAGAATTAGGGATAAAGATCCTAACTTGCCATGTTGTTAATGAACATAAGAGAATCTAAGTGATGATAATGAAAGGATATATTGGATATGGTAATTTGGGTTTTACCTAATGATTAACATGTTATGGAAATAGGGTTTATATCCTTATTCCTTACCCAAACCGTAAACCCTAGATTAGGGTTCAAGTAGAGTTTAATGTGAATAACATGATGGTGACACTTTAGAATTTACATATGTGTAGATTAAATGATTTGATTCCTCTTGCTTTCTTGATTGGATAATATGCTTAAATTATAATTGCATAATCTGCATGGCTCACCATCGAGGTACATGGTTATGCTTATGACTACCTGTATTAGTTAGTTGATTTTTTGAGGATTTCTCGAGGATTGAACAAATGAAGTATTGAATGTTTATTTACATTATGTTAAATTATAATGCCACTATGAGTATCACATAAAGAAAGATCATGCAAAGAAAATGCCAGTTCTTATTTGTAAGTTATTGATTGAATATATGTTGTTATGTACTTGCACACTTTTGGATGCACCCCAGTACACATTATATTTTGATATGTTGATTGTTTCAAGGCATTTTAGGTACATGTTAGATAAGATGATATCAATATATAATGGACATATGAAATTACTTGAAGACATCAAATTAACTTGTAAGGAGGATTGGTAGATACTTCTACTCATATAGTTCTCATTTGTATAGTTTTGATGATAGAATTTCATGTAACTCCTTAGAGGACCATTTTGTAAACAATATTTGAATTAATGGAAATTATTTACTATTATTTATTATTTAATTGAATCAGGATTCTTGGGAAATTTTAGGTAATGTCTCTCAACTTTAAGTCCTTCCTTAATTATAAGTTTCCAAAAAGTGAGGTCATTACACCAACTCTTAATACCTTATCATTTTTCTATATTTTTAGTTTTATAGTGACCACACGAGATTAGCTTTCCATATATTTTTCTTGATAGGTAAAACATCAATGCCTCATTCTCCTATTCAAGCGGCTTACTATTTTATCCCACACCTCATTTCTATGATACCATACCTAGTTTTCACATCCCATAACCTACTTTTCTTGTTTAAGAATAATTCAAATGATACACATGTAGTGCTCTTTCATATCATGTCAAAATATCATTGTTTAATACATGCATGCCATCAACTGGTTTGGATAATACTTCATACACACTTAAATACATATCAAAGGAAATTTTTCATCTCGTCCAAAAACACACATTGGCCCCTAACATTACAAGTTGACTTTGCTATGATAGAAAATATACTAGTAGTTTTCAAACTCAATGGAAAGTAGTAAAATCCAATCTAGTTATTTTGATGGTGGTAACTTGCAGTCATGCCCATTTTCTCATTTACAGACTTGTATCTTCTCTTGAAAATTTGACTAACCTGATTGGTGAGATTTGAATCTCTTATATCATTATCTTTGGGTGGTTCCTTGACCTACAATGAATTGTAAGAATATACTTAGTTGCATCTGTTAAAATCTAAGAATCTACTAAGTTACAACTAACAAAAAGGGTATGTCTCGCCATCTATTAGACCAACATCTATTTGATGTTTTTCCTACCCTCACATAATTATATCAATTATTATGTAAACATAACAGACATCTCATCTATCGGCTCACTTTTTTCCATGATAAGTTATACATATAATTGAAATTGAATGGTCAGACTGTCCAATGGTATCTAGCTTTTCTAGATTTTTCTTGACATCCTTCCTCCATTTTATCAGCCAAGTGATATTATTTATTTAACTTATCAAATCCAAGAAAAATATAGATTGTAAGCATGTGTTTGTGAGAATACATCTCTAACCATACCAAGTTCATCTTGATCCATTTCATTAATGAAATTTTGATACACTCATTACACATAAATGAAATACTCCTGCATCACTCTATATCTCATTTACTGATTTTATATGCCTTCCTCATCTAATAAGATTGTCTGTGTATCTCTCCAAGACTTTAATTTTAGAAATACCATTAACTTCAACAAAAAGTGCATTCATAATTCTAGCGTTAATATACAAGATCTGTCATTAATAATAAGAATTTTTTGTTGTGATAACATACAGTCTTCATGTACGGTAAGAATGTTAAATATTTTGCTTCAACCATAACATGGTTGTGTTTGTTTGAACATTTTTCAATGATAAAAAATAGTTTCAGATGCACAATTGAGGGAGCTAGTAAGGTATCTCTAGCAGTAAACCTCTGTAGGTAAGATATATCAGTAGCACTGCATTGAGGCAAACCTTTTTTTTACAACCATATTCATCCCAAAACAATCACCCTTTTGTTCTTTCAGAAAACATTATCCAGGTCCAGGAGCCATTAGCTATTCAAAATACTTATCAATCTCTCTGACTTCTCAACAAAACTAAACATCATGCCAATGCTAGGGATTCTAATCTACAAACATTTTGTTACATAGACCATTAGTACCTTTTGACTAAAATATATGTGCTTCATGTTTTCTTGAAAATATCTTTTTTTCCAAACGTCTAATTTTTAGTTATTTCATTTCATTTTTCTTGAATAACACTTTAGTTTCTCATTGTAGAGTCTTGTATTGCTAAACAATGTTGCATTTTTAGAAATGTCATGTATGCTTAACACCTCACCCTATCACAAAAAGTCTAGTTTTACTAAAATAACACACCTTCTGTATGCCCTAAGGAAAATTACTTTAGACTTATTATTTCACAATAACACATGGTTCTAGGCTAAAAATGTCTCATTTTCTCATAGTACATCCTTTTTTTGTTCTAATAGTGACCCATTTTTACATGCATTGCTTATGCATAGAATCTCAAGTTGTATTACGAGTGCCAAGTTATACAATAACACCTTGTTTTGTCTCAAGAATGACTTGTTGTGTCATTCAAAAACCTAGTTTTTCAACAGCTGCACCTTATTTGTATGCCACGATAAAAAACACTTTCAACTTATTATTCGCATTGACACATGTTTCAATACATGAATTGTAACTTTCTCATTGTATAGCCTCATTTTTTTCTAATAATGGCCCATTTTCCACATGTGTTGCTTATACTAAAAATCTAATACTACCATCATAATTCTAATTTTACAAATGCACCTCATTCTAACATCAATATGTCTAATTTTACTATAATTCTATCTCATTCTATCATCAAAGTTCATTCTACTACGATAACAACTCGTTCTTATTCTGTATTAGAAATGTCTTTTTTTGGTATAAAAGTGTCACTATTTTGTATATTTCTTAAAAGATGGAATAAATATTAGTGCCTATGAATAGTTTACTGGTCAATGTTTATGTAAAAGTGATCACTATTTCATATGTTTGAAATGTCTTAGACCAAATATTTATTAAAAATACCTTGTTATGCACTACAAATGCCTAATTTTCATTTTATCATGCTTTTTTTAACACATGATTTTGCCTAAATACAAGTTGTTTCTTTGTACAGAAATATAATTTTCAACATCCATTCAAAATTTGTGGAAATTTTGTATTTGTAACCTAAGGTGCCAGCTTCCTTGTCTTCTTACTATTGTTCTAATATGAGCATCTTGCTCTTCTTGTTGAGTGACATCAATTTGGTATTCATTCATATTCTTCAGATAGAACATTAGTACATTTATTCTCTTTGTGATCTTCATAAGAATCATCAATTAATCAATGTCGTCAATCATCTTCATAATAGATCTTACTATATTCACCCATGTACTCAATATATACATCTAATGAAGAGAGGAATTTGAAGAATGTCTCACTAGCTACTATATATAATAGAAAAAAGAGAAAGAACAATTATGGAATTAATGAAATATAAAAATTATGGTTATATGAATCCATCTTAGAAGTCAAACAAAGTAAAAAAGTACAAGTGTCTACTTTATGCTCCAACTGACCAATGCTCCAAACAAACTAACTATTCTAGTTAAAATGAATGTTTCTTTATATAAGATGAATGCTCCAGTAAAGCTCACACAATGAGGGGGAGGAGTATTTAATGAAGAGAAAGTGTATGAAGAAGGAATGGGCATTCCCATTCAAAAATTTTGTTCTCCCCCTCAAATTCATTGGTTCCCTTATAGCATATGCCTTGCCCCACCAAATGTGTTCAATAAATCTAACAAATAAAGCATCATTATCATTACTTACAATTCCTAGAACCTCAAACTTTCTAGTGTTGAGGAGTACCATGAAGATCAATTGGATGATAGATAATGGATTGTGTCCATGTCTTTTCCCCTTCTCACTCTGTGAAAGGGAAAAGTATTGCATCCAAGCCTTGGGTAAGGTCTCTATAACTACATTGGTTTCACTCCTTGCATCACTACTCAGAGTTTCTTTCCACCAAGCAAGACTTTGAAGATCCTCAACCAAATTACAAGTTTCAATAAAGAATGAGGAGTCATTGTCAGAAGCATGGTACATATTTAAGTATTTTTTAAGGAATTGCCCTGAAAATAAGATGTTATTCCTTCACTAAATTCCAAGATAGATAGACTCTCCAAGTAACTAAATGCCTTGAGTGTCAAAAAAATGTACAAAGTGATGAGATGTGAATTGTATAAAGGTCCACATCATGCTAGATAATGTGAAACGGTACCTCCAATGGGTGTAACAAGAGCGAGTTAACTTTTCTAGTTATAATAACAATATTAACAATCCATTTTGTGACTCCTACAATCCTAGATGGATAAACCATCTCGAATGTTTGTGGAGGAATCAATCACAAACCAACCAATAGTGAGGAGACAACAAGAAAACATATGACCACTATGACAACTTGGAGAATACTTTCTCCAAGTACATGAATGATACAAAAACATCTTGCAAATTAGGTTTCTTACATTGAGGGGTGGAAACACAACTTGGAAAAGTGGACACTACAACCACCTACTGAAATAAAAATCCTAATGGTCTCCCATCTATCACTGAAACCAACAAGAAAGGAGATCGCCAAGATGTTCCTTCGCATGGATGAAAGAAAGATAGGTTAGTCTTCTTTTTCTTTCCACTGCAAAAAGTTAAATAGAGGGAAGCTTGAATGTGTATTATAAGTTTGTGTGTTCTATTTGTTTGTGTGTTTATTTATTTTTGTTAAATGTGTTTGCATGTTTTTTAAAATCCATGTGTCATTTAGTCATTTTTTATGTTTCTTTTCATATTTTAAATACAACTATAATCTTAAAATAATTTTTGAAACAATTTCTCTCTTGGATGGTCCTAATGCCTCCACATTAATGTCAGTTATTTGTTATAAGAAAAACATTTGTGAGACAACTCTAAACTGATTGGAACATGCATCAAAAAATATTATTTGTTCTTTACATGAGCAAGCACTACTCCATAGTGTCATTTTGATTTTAAATGTCTCATCTTGTGATGTTTTGAGTTTTTTCCATGATTTTGAATAACCATGTGGAACCAACCCATAATTATCAGTTTAAACACGTTCATAAATTAAAATTTTGAAAGTGATATTTTCTTTTTTAATTGAAGTTGTTAATATATTTAGAAGCTAATTGTAATTCTTTCACAGCCAAGAAAAAAGTTTGCATATCACATATTTGATGAAATTTTGACCTTCAATTTGGGATCATGTCCTTTAGAAAAATTAAAATAAATGATTTGAATTAAAAAATTCTCTTAAAAGAGGATAAGCAACCCACGTGGACCCCTTTACTGAGTAAGTATTAATAAGAATATGGGTTCATGTTTTGAAAAGAATTTCAATTCTTAAAGGCATCCACATATGCATAAGCATTCATAAGAAGCTAGTGTCACTTATTGTAAAATGATTAAAATTCCTTACTATATGTAAAGTTTAAAAAAAATGATCCATTATTAGTCATTTTTAAAATTAAATAATGATATTAGATTTCTTATGGCTAAAATGTAATAATATTCTTGTTCTCATTGCAAGTATCATATTGGTTTCACACTGGTGATTGTCATAATCAAAATGTCAACGCATACCCTTTATAAGATATTTGCCAAAATAAAGCATAATGCATAAATGCATGAGCAATAATATATATTTCCCCTATTTCTTGATCAATTCTCCATTCATTTGTGTTCCTATTAAGGACAAACAATCATTCTAAGTGTGGAGTTATTTGATTAGTTTATTTCATAACATGTTTTATACCATAATTTTTATGCAGTTATAATGTTGTTTTATCATCATGCATGTATATTAGATTCAATTTCACATTTTATCATATTATTTTGATTTCTGTTAGTTTTTATAGAGTTCAAGGTAAATATATTATACATACTTCAAGGACAATTCCCATGCAAAAAGAGGGTGTCAAAATGACAATAAAAATACACAAGATTGCTTAAATAATGCTTGACTTGACATGTTAAAAGGTGGAAACATTATGCGAAACTTTAAATACTTCACCAAGCTCCAACAATACATAGCATGTTGTGTCATCTGTATGAGATGACATGTCATTTTCCAGAAAGTCCTCATAGTGTAGCATAGTTTCTATGACATGACATGTTGTGTCTAACCCCAGACACATTTTGTGGCTTGTAGTTAGACCCTAAATAGTAGTTTTCCTTCAAAGAGACACTTGGGACAGATTGTGTATGCCTATAGACACGTCTTACGTGAAATTATTTGGAAAAAATATATATATTCAGACACTTTACCTTGAGGTGCATCATTCCATTTTGTTCCCAAACACTTATGGTGAGTTGTAAGACACTAGAAAGTGGCCTTCTTACCCCCTACATGGAGAGGGAAAGGGAAAATAAGGATAAGCAGGACAAAGGAACAAAGATGAATAAGAAGGAGGAGGAGGAGGAGGAGGAGGAGGAAGGAAACACAACAAGTGGATTTCCTCCATGGAGTGATGAATCAATAATAGAGTTCCCCTCTTATCTTGTCCTTCTTCCTCAAAACTTCTTCCTTATTCAAGTTTATTTAATTTTTGTGAAGTTCATTGGTAGAGATAGTCATTCCATAATTATATTCTACTAGTCCCTCACGTTTAAAGGATAAAGATTGTGTTTATGTACCAAACTAATTTTAATCCAAAATTATGTTAAACTCATCATGCCTTTCAATTTATATAGATGCTTTATCTTATAATAGATAGATTGTAATGTAATGTTTTGGAGTTGATCACTTTCTTACTTATTTTAATATAAAAATTGAGAAACATGTAGTTTTTTAGGTTATGTATTATATTTTGTTATCCACTCCTTGTATGAGAATGTTAGATTCGCTAAGATAGGAATGTCATGGTCATTATGAATGATTTGTTATGATGCTATAGGTGAGATTCACTTATTCTACAAATCTAAGTTCTTTCTTGTCGAGAAACACTAAGAGTATCTAAATGGAATTTCTCAAGGTAATTACTACTACATTTTTTTAGGGAACATCACTATGTATAGCCTGATTTTATCTAAAAATGACGCTACATATGGCGGGAGGAACCTAAGCGGTTCACACACAGTGTCAATTTTTTTACAAACAAATGAAGCTATAAAATCCCACTTAAATAGTATTTCACTCCAAAATTGTGTATTGAAAACTACAATGTCAGTTTTAAAAACCAACTCTACTTATTTCCTATGAAGAAAAGGGTGTAGATTTAGGTTTCTTCCAAACTGCTTATATAGTGTTGGTTTTTGTTTAAAAAATGACTCTATAAGTCTGATCAGCTTCACATCATATGTCATCACTTATTTTAAAAAATGATGATGTAGATATCACCTATAAGGTCAATTTTTGTAAAAAAAAAAGGTGACTCTATAAGTCTATTCAGCTTATCAACACATAGCGCCACTTATTACTTACAAAAAGTGGCATTTTAGCTGTTAGTTATAGCATCAACTTTTCTTTATGAAAATGAGTTTGTGTTAAAAATCTGGGAATTGCTCATTTACAGCGCCCTTTTTCAAAAATAATTGACATCATAGGTTCTCATATTACCGCAATTATGAAATCTAGTGCTCCTTTGCACTTGAGCGAAACCCTGAGCAAGCTTCTTTATTCTTCCTCATTAGCGCCCTCTGGGATTCTTGGTCGTCACTGACTCTGTCAAGCTATTTTTCAAACGCACTCCTTGCTCTATGATCTTTGTCTCCACTACTTATCAGTTCCATCATCTTGTCTGTGCAGCTGGTCGGACATTGTTGCCTTCCTTGCTCAATGCTACCCCACCCCCTCCTTCCTCAATGTGGTGCCACCTTCCTTCCTCAATGCAACTTCATTCCTCAACATGTCATGCTATTAGATTTTGATGGACATGGCCAATAGACATCAATGTTCATATACATCTTCGGTGTGGTGTTGTTTCAGCCCTATCTGTGGCATTTTTTTCGCTATTTCGAGATGGATCCTCTAACTTTTGGAGATTTTTATGCTCTACATAGGTATGTACTTTTTGTATATCTCAATTTCAATAATTCATGTGTGCAATGATGTTAATTTGCTCAAAAATGTATGTTTTCAATGATAATAACTAAACAAATTTGAAGAATGATATCATGATAAATATGTCTTGACCATCTAATTATACAATTAAAATGAAATTACTAGATAAATATTGTATGATAAATTTTGTGGTTTAAGTATTAATGAATTAATGATTTAGGGTTTGTGTTTTTTATATAGTAACTCAAAATGTTTAGGGTTTAAGGTCAATAATCTAATCCAAATTATTTTAAAATTTAAGATTAAAAAATTCACCCAAATTAAATTTAGGGCGTAGGCTTAACAAAGAGACTTTTAACCTCATTTACAAATGTTATAATTATACAATTGATTATTGGTTTAGAAACTCATCTAAAATTTACTCATTAGGAGAAAATTTTGAATAGTCCCTGGTTTGGAATATTTTTAAACATCTAATCTCACATAGGATGTAGGTGTATAATGTATCTTTAGTTTTCAAGAAAATTTTGATTATTGATTTTATTGTCCATGTAGAAATTGTTGTAATAGTTTGAAATTTGACCCTATTGAGGGAATTAAAAATCACGTCATATGCAGTTGGAACATGCAAGGCTATAATGAATGGTATCGGCATGGAGAGAATCCTAATTGGATATTAGGAAATCTTGATACTAATAGTTGAGTTGAAGAAGGTGAAGAAATAGAAAGATACAACGATGTCAAATGACGAACTGATTCAGAATGATATGGTTGATGCAATGCTAGGTAGTTGTGGGGACAATGTTACTGATCCACCTTCCTCACAAACATTGTCCATGATGCTAAGAAATTATTGTATTTGTATTGTACTCAGTCCACGAATATGAGTGTTGTGATGAGATTATACACGTAAAAGCTAACAGTAGGTGCAACAACAAAAATTCATGTTTTTACCTTTGTTTAAATAAATTCTTCATGAAGGGAATGAGCTTTGAATTTCAACATATGAAGCAAAGAAAATGATGTATCCAATGGGAATGTTGGATAAGAAGATACAAATAATCTTGAATGATTGCATGTCGTTTCAAAAGGACTATAATAATTTAAAAAGTTGTCCAAAATGGGGTGTGTCAAGGTCATGTTGATTTTGTGTAAGGCCAATAATGGCTTTATTGTGAAGGGGATGTGGTATCTACCTATAATATAATGATTTCATTGCTGATTTTCTAATTTTGAAGATGAATGGAACTTATCTTGGCATGCAGAGTTAAAGACCAATGAAGCTTTGGGAGAGGATTATTGAGCAGAGACTAAGATCTATAACGCATATATCAAACAACCAATTTGGTTTCATGCCTGGAAGATCAACAATAGATTCTATTTTTCTGATAAGGAGGCTTATGGAGAAGT
>OY856410.1:995896834-995926834 GCA_963693085.1 Alisma plantago-aquatica | reverse complement strand
CAATAAATTGCAAAAGGATGTGATTGTTATCATGTGCCATATTGAAATGTGTTTTCCTCCTTTATTGTTTGACATCTTGGTTCATCGTGTAGTCTATTTAACAAGGGAGGTTACGATGTCAGTCTAGTTTTGTTACATTGGATGTATCTATTTAAACGGTACATGAATGTTTTTGTGGGTGATGTTTGAAACTATTACCTCCTAAAGGGAGTATTATTTAGGGTTATATGAATAGGGAGGTAATGGAGTCTTGCAATGGTAACGATTTTTCAATATTGTAAAGTTCAACATATATTTTTAGCTAATTTATATATGTTAAATGATTATGGTTTCTTTATAGCTACTTATATATGGATACCTTGAATTTTGAAATTAACAATGTTGGATTATTAGTTCCTTTGATCACTAGCATGGTAGAAATACATAATATTGATGTATATGAATATTTCAAAACTTCATGTAAATATTTTTCTAGTGCATGGAAGGACATTATTCTAGCACCTTTCAATATTGAGTAAGTTTTATTATTCAATTTCATTTGTAAAATTATAACTTTAATATCTAGTAATTTTCTATTGTTTTGTCGTTGTTTTTCAATGTTTGCCTTTTTAGATTCAGAACTACGCTTTGGGAATTGTTGTTGATTGTCTCGAGCTTAATGATTGTTTGTTATCTTGATCCATTGTTTTGAACTTCAAGAGGATACAAACTAAAATCCCCATCCATGGAGTAAGCATAAAAATATATTCGTTAACACATTGATTAATATGTCTTTGTCAGGATAAGTCTTTTTAGTCAACTATCATAAACATTTAATTTGTAGTGGTATAAGAGCATTCAAAGAAAATGGGGGAAAGATAGTTTCAAAATCTAAGACAATGAGTTGGAAGAATTTCAAGGTAGTTTGATGACAAAATTGTTATGTCAACTTTGCTTATCGTAATTTTTTTAAAGTTAACTATAATTTGAATTTTTATGTTGTGTACAAAATAATGATTGGGTGTGCAGATATTACATAATGAAATATATGAAAGCCAATGTCAAGAAAGCATCACAAGACATTTTGAATATAGATTAGGTTGAAAAGAATGACAATTACTTTATAATTTAATTTCAATTAACAATTTTATATAATACACACATTTCTTTTGTAGATCTTTAACCCTCAAAGTTATACAATGGTGATTGCAGATGAACTTTAAGAAGAGTGGCGGGTGCTTTCTTAAAAGAAGTTCAGCTCGGTCTTTGACTGGAATGCACTCTTTTAGGTCAAGTTATCTAGTTTAAAATTCTTAAATTAAATTTTTATTTTGTAACTGATTTAAATATGAATATTATGTCACATTTGGTTAATACAATCTTCGTTACAATTTTTGAATAATGTGGGTTGTGTGTGAGTCATGTAGAATATGTGATGAATGATGTGCGATGTTTCGATGCATATATATGAAATTGAATGTTGTGAGTGAATCACTGTTTTTGTGTTGATGTGTGTGGTTTTGTGATGAATGTGTCAATTCATTCAAATGGGAGTGAATCTCAATTCTAGCAAGTCATTTCAGTATATATTTCAGCTTAAATCTTTATATTGCATATTCTTTCTATTGTAGATCTAAATCTTTCTGTAGCAAATTTTTATAGGAAAAAATTCCATATTATAGAGTTTTTTACTACAAAAGATGTTATAAGTACATGGCATTTTTCGGAAAAAATTTATATGATTTTACATAAGTTAACTAATAAGTTCTGGCTAAAGACTTATTGCATCAGTATTTCACAGAAAGAACATTGTAGTTCAACTACATCATCAATTATTTACTACGATCAAAGTTTTTAGTTTTGTTCTTCGGTTGCTTCAAAAAAATTGCATCATTTTTTTATTGACACTATAGTTCATTGTAGTATCAGTTTTTAAGTATAACTAATGATGTAAGTATTCATAAAACACTTGTTTCCTCTGCTTCTTTGACTGTATTGCGTCTCCACTTGTTCTGTTGTTTTGACTGTATTGTGTCACCTTTTAGAAAATTGACACAATAGTGTATTTTTTGCTTCAATTTTTTTGTTATAGAAAACTAACGCTACGCTATTGCATTTTGTTTTTCTTAAATAAGTGATGTTGTATGTCAATTATTGTAGTGTTGGCAACCTAGGTGTCACTTTTAGGTGACGTTATATGCATTAAAAACTGATGCAATATCCTATTTTGTACTAGTGAATATCTATGTAGTTGAGATGTTTAAGATGAATCGGGCATGAATGTATGCTTGAGTGCCTAAATAAAATAATTGATCTTGAATCTCAGCATTCCTGCATTGCCACTTCTATATAACTTTGGATTATTATGAAATCGAATCAAATCCAATAACCAACTCAACAGATCAAATATTCTCTTATAACCAATTTCTTATTTAACATAATTATGATAACCTCTAAAGTCCCATTGATTCCTTATGGATTCAACCTAGAGGTATATTATTTGGAATCTATATTATTGTGGCGGGAAGGTGTTTTTTAGATAAATAATTAAATTATATTTAAACATTGTAAGCATTAACTTTTGGCAATATTTTTGGGGAATCGGTTTTGTGTCTGTGATGTTAGATTAGCAATTTTATCAAAAAAAAATATCTCTAGTTTCTTTTAAAAAATTTATTCGCTTGTGAAAACAAATTCTTTCTTTCATCTGGTTGCCATATCCATTTCCTAGTCATGTTAACTCACTTTAGTTGGATACTAAGACATGCAATATCCCTCTCCCTGGTGGCCATAAGTGGTGGTGGCTGACTTTACCAGCCTATAGACTTTGTGCTACAAGTGTGGTCATTTCTGATGATGGATTCTAGAATCGACAACAACTTGCAAGACACACTCACTAGTCCATCGAGTGATAGAGGCAGACTGCAATGAATGGACACCACATGTCACTGCCACCTTTGCATGTGTAGAAACAACCATGTTTGGCTCCTCTATTATGGCAACAACACTTCCAACAACAACTATATGGTTTGTTTAAAAATGTCTCTTTAAATGGCATAAATCTCCTACAATTGTGGCGACCATTGGCACCATCAGAGTAGGATGAAGATGATGAGACCAACAATGATGATGATGATGATGAGTATATCATTAAATTGAAATTTGATTTGGGGTGTTGACATCTGTGGGCATGAAGTTGCAACAAATTCATTCTTGTAAACGAAACCAAATCAGTCTAGATTGAATTATATTCTTATGTTGATAGTTCATAATTATTCAAATTGATTGATAGTATAAACTTAAAAAAATATTTTCAAAGAAAATATTTCTTTCATCCGTGCATCCATACCGCATAGTTGAGATAAGATTAATCATTGATGGCTTGTTCCAACTACTAGACAATCCAGAATTAGTCCTCTTTCAAGTGGGTAGTGCAAGAATATAAAGGAAATGTGATTCTTCACTGGAACAACAACTAAAGGAAGTCCCACTCATTTTCTCAAAAATGAAGAAGACCCTAAGGGAATACACCATGCCACAACCATTGCAAGCATCCACCATATCATAGTGAGGATGGTGGTTGCAATGGATCGTTTCCATCTTGATCCAAGCCTAATTGGTATTGTCCAACAAAACTAGTTTTCAAGATTAGCAATAGAAGATCCTAACCTCCATGTTACCAACTTCTTGGAGTTGAGTGGTACTGTGAAGATCACTAGTATGAAATATGATGGATTATAGCTACACATTTTCCCCTTATGACTTTGTACAAGGAAGAAGAAGTGGATCCAAAGCATGGACAATGGTTGCATGACACATGGGAAGCACTCCTAGAAGCATTTCTTAAGAACTTCTTTCCACCAATAAACATAGAGAAAATTCTCAACCAAATCACAAGTTTCAAACAACACAATGACGAGTCATGTACGGAAGCACAAGATATATTTAAGGAGTTTTTTAGGAAGTGCCCTCACCACAACCTACGCAAGTGGAACCAAGTCCAAAAATAAAGTAGTTATCTGAAAGATGGGGTAATGACAATCATGAATGAAGCAATGAGTGGATGCTTTCTTATAATGAATGCAATTAAAGTTAATTGATTAAGACCATGGCCCTGATTCATCTAGCAAGGATGGTGAGAGGAGTGGAATATATCACATATATGATGTTTCTTCATTCAATGCCAAAATGGACAACCTCACAAAGCAATTAAATGACATGAATTTTAACAAAATCCACCAAGGGATGATATGTGAATTGTGCATAGGTCCACATCATGGGATCCAATGTGACATGGTGCCTCCAATTGATGTGCAAACAAAAAATTTAACTTCATTAGCCACACACACAAAAATCTTTCTCTGACTCCTAAATCCCAGATGGAGGAACCTAGCATCAACTAAACAACAATGAGGAGACAAAAAGTCAACATATGACTGCTATGACAATTGGGATGAATTTCTTCAAGTATATAAATGAGATGGTCAACCTCTTGCAAAGTCAAGCCGCCTCCATCAAAAGGATGGAAGCACACCTTGGACAACTTGCTCTATCTCTTCTAACACCAACGTTGACCCAAGGAATATTCACAGGAGAGGTCCTTCTATGAATGAAATAAAGACAAGTGAGTCTTTTGTTTCTTTTCTTTTGCAAAACATAAAAGAGACGCAATCTCAAATAAGTAGTATAGGTTTGTGCATTTTATTTTTATTTTGCACCTTTTTTTATTTTTGTGTGTTCTTTAATAATTTGAGTGAGTGATTTCTATCATTTTCTTTGCAATTTTGTGTTCTTATTGTAGATGCAATGGTTACCCACAAATATGTTTTGAAAGGACTTCCATTTATAATGGTCTTATCACCGATACAATAATTTTATTTTATTTTTGTTGAGAAAAACACTTGTGAGTAAACTCTAAAATTCTTTAAAACATGCATGAAAATTATTATTTCTTTTTTACATGAGAAATTGTTACACTCATAGTGCCATTTTGATCTTAATTGTATCATCTTGTGATGCTTTATGTTTCTTTCATGTTTTATGAATAACCACATGGAACCAATATTGCCCATGATCATAAATTTAAACATACTCTTAACTTGGCATTCCCTTCTTTAATTATTGAGTTGTTAATATGCAGAGAAGCTTATTGTGATTCTTTGATAACAAAGACAAAAGCTTGCACATGGCACATGGTTTTGGGAATTTTGGATCTTCAATGTGTGATCATAATCTCTAGGAAATCCAAGTAAAATGATTTTAATTCAAAGACCCCCTAAAAGTGGTTAAGCAGTTCAGATCCCTTGAGTGAGTAAGCCTATATAACAATTCAAGTCCATGTTTTAAAAATTATTTATATATAAGGGCATCTCACGTGTAAATAACCCTTCATGAGTATTCAGGTGTCATTGCCCAAAAAAATATTGGTATATGTTAGTTTTAAATAATGCATGTTTCATTTTTAAAATATTTTTTAAAATTACACAATGATCTTGGCTTTCTCATGTTTAACCTTTAATGATCTTTTTGTGCTTATTACTAAACAATCAAATATTGGTTTTTCAATATTGACTTTTATAATCAAAACATCAACTCATTGAAGGAGTGGTAGCTCGGTGGTAGAGGCTCAGGCTCCCCTGAGTAGGGACCCTGGTTTGAAGCCTCTCGGTGGTGCACTTCATCTAGCCTTACCTTGTCATGTAGCTCAGCCTCTATGCAATTTAAACATCCCCTCAGTTGTACAGATAGGAAAGGGGGTGGGGTTTACACTGTCAGGGGGGTCTCAATCACGGCCATCTTTAGGGGTGGTTCCCACATATCCAAAAAAAATATCAACTTATACTTTTTATAAGATATCTAGAAAAATGGAGCATAACACATGAATGAATGAAAAAAATTATATGTATCGCGTATCTCTTGATTAGTTATCTATTCATTATTGTTTTTCTTAAGGACATGAAATCATTCTAAGTGTGGGGTGACTTGATAAGTGCATTTTATAACTTGTTTTTTTTGTCGATAATGCATTTTATAACTTGTTTCCATACCATAAGTGATAAAAATATGCATATTAGCTTAAATTTCATGTTTATATCATCTTCAACTAGTTTATGGTTATAGGTGTAGATTTCAAGTTGAATATTATTGTAAAGTCTGGGCCCACTGCCCTAGTCTCAAGTAGAGTTTCAGGAATGACGACTGGCCCCACAGACCACCACTAGCCTTAACTACGCACTTTTTCCACAATGACGTGCAAGCCAGGATCAACTTCCCGACTGGTCACCCATCCTAGTACTACTCCAAGCTGAGCACGCTTAACTATGGAGTTCTTTAGAGATGGGCTCCCTGAAAAGGAGGTGCACCTTGGTGATATGGGTAGTCCAATCATTCCTTTTAAGATCATGTTATCCGAGGCCTCAAATCCTGAGATGTTACAATCTCCCCCACTTAGACTCTTGACGTCCTCGTCAAGGCTCAACTATATGGCCTCATAATCTGACCCCATTTCAGTGCAGACCCACAATGGCCCATGGACACCCAGCTCTCGTCCACGGCTACTAGCTCAAGGGTGGCTCCATCTCGTCTCTACAGATAGCCCTTTCCAACTTGACTGGACCGCACGGCTCAAGATTGGCATGCCACATGCCCATGTGGGCCCCACCTACTGGAGGGGTTATGGCTCTAATACCATTTGTAAAGTTCGGGCCCACTGCCCTAGTCTCAAGTAGAGTTTCAGGAATGACGACTGGCCCCACAGACCACCACTAGCCTTAACTACGCACTTTGTCCACACTGACGCGCAAGCCAGGATCAACTTCCCGACTGGTCACCCATCCTAGTACTACTCCAAGCTGAGCACGCTTAACTATGGAGTTCTTTAGAGATGGGCTCCCTGAAAAGGAGGTGCACCTTGGTGATATGGGTATTCCAATCATTCCTTTTAAGATCATGTTATCCGAGGCCTCAAATCCTGGGATGTTACAATTATATACATACTTTAGGGTTCATTTTCCATGCAAAGACGGTGTCAGTATGACCAAGAACATGCACAAAAGTACTCAATAAATCTTGATACTATGTGTCAAAAGGTGGATATAATATGTGCAACTTCAGGTGCTTCACCATCATCCAGTAGTAGATGACACCACATAAAACATGGTGACATGACATGTCACTTTCCATAAAATGCCCAAATCGTGTACAACAAAGTTTTTGTGACCAGACACATCATCTCTATTCCCAAACACATTGTGTCGCTTACGGTTAGGCCAAGAATAGAAGTTTTTTCTTTGAGGATATGCTTGGAATTGATGTGTTTAATCTTATATGCATCATGTATTAGACAAAAATATGTATTTAGACATTTGTAACTTGAGGATAATCATTCCATTTTCTTCCGAAACACCTATGATGGCTTGAAGACACCAGGGAGCAGGCTTTCCACCCCTTATTGAGAGGAGAAAGGATAAGAAGGAGAAGGAGGCCAAAGGACAAGAAAAGAAAGAAGGAGGAGAAGGAAGCAAGTACATTAGGTGGATTTCCTCCCTAGAGTGATGACTAAAATTGAAGCTCCCCTCTAATCTCATTCTTGTTCTTTGAAATTTATTCATTCTTTGTGTTTATCCCATTTTGTGTAGTTTAGTGGTAGAAGTATTGATTTCTCCATTAAAGTGTACTTGTTCTTCATGCTTAGAGGATAAAAAGTTTTGTTTATGTACCAAACTAATTTCATTCCAGAATCTATGTTAAACTCTCCATCTCTTTCAAGTTATGTGGATGTTTTATATTATAATACATGAATTGCATGTGACTTTCAAAATTGATCACTCTAGTACATGTTATATTGAATTACAAGTTGAGAAACCTACAATACTCTACATTTATTAGATCTAATATCCATTTTTTGTATGATAATGATATAGTATTACTAAAACCATAATTATATAAGGCATAAAGAATTATTTGTTAGAATGATATAAATGAGAGTCATTTATCCTACAAAATTGAGTTTTTTTTGCCATGAGACACTAAGAGTGTTTAAATGGAATTTCTCAAGATAATATCTATTTCGTTAAGTTGTTGAACATGAATTGGATCCAAATGTATGATTGAGTGCCTAAATACAATATTTTCTTTTAAATCTCTTTGTTCCTTCACTATAACTTGTATATAGTTTAGGCTTCTTTTATGAAATCCAATAAAACTCAACAACCATAAAAATTAATCAACTATTCTATTATAGCTAATTTCTTGTTTAACATAATTAAGATAAATTCTAAATATCATTGATTCCCTATAAATTTGAACTAAAGGTATACTACTTGTGATTTGTACTATATCGGGTGAGAAGGTGTTTCTATAGATAAATAACTAACTTATACATACAATTTTTATGCATTAACTTTTGGAGCCATTGATGGTGAATCAATTCTTATTAGGTGGGTTATGATTTTAATTGGTCATGTTATATTAGGAATAATCTATATATTTGTTTATGAGTCAATTTTGCAATGTATTTTGTATTCTCTTTTTCTAGCACATTCTTTCTTTCATCCTTTCATCCATGGTGCATGGTTGGAAAAAGATCAAACATTTCTGGCTTGTTACAAGTAATAGACAATCCATATGTGTCCTCTCTCAGAAAGGAAGAGCCATAAGGAAAATGACACAAAACCTTGAACAGCAACCAAAGGAAATCCCAATTATTTCTAAAAAATGGAAATGACCATAATTGAATACACCGTGCCAGAACCACATCAAGCATCTAACTCTACTAATTGATGCCTTATGGTGGTGGATCACTAGTACCTTGATCTAAGTCTGCTTGGTACTGTCCAAAAAAAAATCAAATTTTGGGGTTTGCAATAGAAGATCCCAATCTCCATGTCACCAAATTTCTAAAGTTGAATGATGCCATGAAGATTATCAGGATCACATATGAAGGGTTGCAACTATGCCTTTTCCCTTTCTCACTCTATGCAAGAGGCAAGTATTGGATCCATAGCTAAGACAAAGGCTCCATTGTTGCATGGGATGCACCCCTTGCAACATTCATTAAGAAGTTCTTTACACCAAGAAAGACAAAGAGATTCGCAACCAAATCACAAGTTTCAAAAAACAAGATGTGGAGTCATTGGCGTAAGAATGGGATAGAATTGAGGAGTAGTTGAGGACATTCCCTCACCACAACCTACCATACTGGAACCAATTCTACATTTTCTATAATGGGTTGAAATATGGGGTGGTGACAATGTTAAATGAAAAATACTTAATTTTTTCATGTGCATGTCAAAATGTGTGTATATGTTTGTGTGTGTTTGTGAATTTGTGTGTGGACATACATACACACACACACACAAACACACACATAAGCAATTGTGTCAACAATTTGTTGCATTGATGTATATTGATATATGATTTTGCACTAATTGAACACCCAACTTTGATACTAAATTGTAATGTTTCTATCTCAATTTAAGCAAAAAAAGTTTACACATATTTGAACTTGTCTTTCTCCATTTTTATCTAGGTCATTAAAAGGTTGTAATCAAAGAAACTATCTTGGTCTAAGAATCAGGCATCCAAGACATCCTCCTAGGGTTCGCAGATGTTGTGTGATGATGGTTTGGAGTTGGAAACGCTTTCCACCCCTAACTTCCCCAAATTCACGATAAATACAAGGGAGAGAACTACTCTGTTTTCCAAATGATTGATAGACAACCAGTTAATTGTTCGGATCCTGGTAAGCCTTCCCTTGAAGACTCTAGCACATTGACTTGGTCAACATTTTGTTAACTACTATCAGAGAGCTACTCCAAGTACGCACCCTCAGTTGACTAGTTGTACTCCATTCAATTGGTTGACATGGGCACACACAATGAAGAGATCATGCTTCAATCGATCAACTCATCTCCCATTTGGTAATTCCTACAGAGTCTACAAGAGGCATCTTCATTATTGTCAAATTATTGATAACACTTTTTTCGATTAGTTGATGATCTTCCTAGAATTCAAGATCAAGTATTCAGTCTAACATCCTCCTTACTAGTCAATCGTATGCCTCTATAGTCAATATCTCAATGAAGGATTTAGTAGGATGGTCTCCCTTTAGTTGATCAATCAAGTTTTAGTCGATTATTTCATGGTCTCAATCCATCAATTGAGCCTTCAATCGACTAGATTGTTGTAGGAAAAACTTCAATTGATCAATTGCAACACTGCCAATTCTTTGTCATCCAACCATTTGACAATCAATCGGTATGCTTTGATGCTATCCAGAAAATAAAAGTACGACCAATCGATCGACTGGGACACCAATAGATCGATTGGCCGATCTTCTGCCACAAGCAATGCAAAAAGGTTTCAACCCTAATTTTGATTACTTCAGTGTGGGATATGAAATAATATTGATCCCCCACCATAGAGGATGGTCTCTCGTTCTCATAGAAAAGGCAATGACAAACTGACACTAGAGCATAGGAAAAGAGGAGAAAGTGGAGGATTCTCTAGACAGACGACTCTCTAATGGCAGTAGTGTGGGGATCGAGTAATCCACACCTCTACACCATGGATTTCTTCTTATTTTCTTTACACTTGTATCTCTTTATCATGTGGTTTCCTTGTTGCCAATATGATTATAAGTGACTGGTCATTGAATTAGGCTTGGGATGTAGTCCCTTGAATAGAGATTTGATCTGTGTTATATTCTCTTGATTTTATGAACTTTCTTGGCAACATAATTTTGTACGTTCTTCTTATCAATGCCGAGATCTTATTCTTGATCAATATTTCACAGTGGTTTTTTATCTAGATTACTATATGAAAGAATGGAATATGGATTGGGATGGGGAACTATGAGTTATATTTTATGTCATGAAGATGAAGAAAGGATGATTAGTAGGACTACATGTTTCGTTTATTGGTTGATGTTATTTATAGCAAGAGTGTGTTGTCGATACATGACATATTTCATTAAGTATTAGGAGAGAAAGATGAATTATATGAGACAGGTCCAATTATATATCTAAGAGTAAATTATGAGAACTAACATGATCAAATTGCATGTTCAAGTAGGTGAAACCCCTAGTCTAGTTTCATTTCATCTTGATTAAACGTGATATTTTTAATTGATCTATAAATCAATTAAATGTTCTGTTTACTCTCTTTTAAACCAACAATCAAATAAATTTCAATCACCTAGTTAGTTCAACAAGGATTTGCCTATATTACCTTTCTCTCTTCGTTTTGACCCTAAATTACTACCTTGACATTGTTCTCTTGCGGGAGATCGGGTTGTCTAGAGACTCTAGACCAATTTGGGAATTCAGCTTTTGATTGATTTACATAGACAATCCATATCTCATCATGCATCCGACCAATATTTCCATTGCAACAAGCAGATTGGTTCATTTTTTTCAATTTCAAATATAAAATGGATGTTATAAAGGATATGCTCATAATCAATTGGGGACCAATTTAAACCAGAATCTGGTAACTAAAAGCAATTACTTGAAGACAAGCCAATTTAAGGAAATCGTATAAATTTTAATCAAAAAGCTAGGTAGTGCATAGATTCTAATATAGTAATGATTAACAGTTGTCCCGTTATATTGTCATAATACGTTCATGTTAGCGTCTGGGTATTATCTAACGCAAGGAAGATAACTATTGGTTGGGTTATCATCAAGTACGATCAACTTGTGTGATGACCTTTTCAGGTTGATCGGGGCCTTAAATCATCAGGCTTTTGGTGAACACGTTTACTGTCATGTTCACATTTATATTATATTCGTCTTTAATCAAATTTTCGTGTTTAGACAGGTGAATTGATTTTTGCCAGCTCTATGCGTGATAGAAATACTATTATTCCTATTGGTTATCTGATAGATTTTACGAAATATATACTTTTGTACTGTAAAATAACAGGATCTGCTGACAACTAACCTCGACACGACTTCAAATTGAAGGCTAGTTTGGTTGGGTGTAGTAGGGTGCAGTTATGTGAGTTTGCAATATAAAAATGTACATCAAACACGTACTTTGTCATCTGGCTACACCTTACCAAACTGGCCCTAAATCGATGCGGTAATGAACAGGCCACTAGAAGCCGGGACTAAATTCATAGAACCCTAGATAATTTTAACATTAAAAAATACATAGATACGCAATTGTATTTTATGCTATGCTGACGCTTGTAACGTGACTAACCAAAAAGAAGCAGCAACGTCTCTTGAGTGCCCTCTTGGGCGGATAAATGGCAGGGGATTCCAAGGATTTAGCATAAGATGGGAAATTTATGAAATTATGGCACCCGAGAGGGGTATAGTTAACAGATTAGATTTTTTAGCTAGAAGAGAACCTTCCTGCTGTTACTACTCATCTACACCAAATCTCCGATGTGTTTCTGAAGACAGCCCGTCCGAGGGGTCTCATCAACAACAATTTTGACAGCATTTTTAGACGGTACAAAATAAAACACGTAAGATGGCCACCAATGGCATTTTCGAGACTTTGAAGAAGAAAAAACAGAAAGCTACACGCTATTTGACACCAGAGAAAGGGAACATAAGCAAACCAACCATATTTATCAAATGGACTCGCACAAACTACACCTCATGTAGAGATATACAAACTCCCCATAACGTGTATTGCCTAAATTCGTAATATTCCAAAAAGTAGAGAAAACCCTATGTTCAACAATCAGCATACACCATTTGAAAGAACCATAGCCAAAACATACATTGGCTACCCTCATATCTATTGTAACAACGCGAATGTCACACCAAACTAGGATTATGCTTAAATGGGAAAAAACCTTTACTAAATCTGGCACGGCTTTTATATAGGTGATGCTTTTGTAGCGGCCATATTCGTCAGTATCTTGCAAGATCATCGTTGATTTCCAAACATCCTACAAAAGCTAAACAGTCGAACATGATGAACCAGTAGCAATTATATTGTATATCATTTATATACAATAGATGCAAAACAAAGGATATCTTATCCACAAGTACGATAGATGGGAACCATGGAAACCTTATTACGATAACGACAGAGTCAAAGGATCACTTGCATACCAATACACTATCTGCCGATAGAATGGTACTATGTTAATTTATCTATTGGCTAAAATGTGCATCTGTTTGACCATGTCCTGCTACTGGTTGCACTCTTGAGCCAGCAGTCCTTATTTCTAGGCACTGATGTTATCCGTAACTATCATCAGTGTGTGCTTACATGGCGGTTACAGGAAAACTGGCTAGCGTTGAAAGAAAGTTACCCCCCGTGTGATCGCTCATGCTTATCCAGGGAAAACATCTCACCCGCGTAAATCGTCCAGCTTCTTATATATTGGTTAACACAAACTTTTTATGATTCTCGTACTCAAAAGCATTCCCAATGTAACTGATAAAATCACCTACCGAATAGAAGTAAAACATTGCTCTCTTTTGATCTCATCTCAATCTTTTCATATAATCTCGATTCCTAAGTGCCATTAACACAGTAACAAAATTCCACAATACTTCTTCATCAAACACCATGGAAGCAGAATCATGACAGTAAGCAAATAAAATTGATACTACTGATAAATGTAACTAAAACTAAACAAGGCCTTGCAACAGGCATAGGCAAAGTCACTCATCAAGCAATCGAATATGACAACTGTTGTGATTGTTTTGAGACCTCCTTGATAGATGGCAGAGACATTTCTTTGCTTATAGGTGCTTCCTTTTTACCAGCAATATTTCCTATACAACCAGAACCTTCGAGAGAGCAAAAGAAAGAACATCCTTTCTGGACTTACTAGGATACAGCATTTTCGGCTGCTGCTGATTCTATGGTTGCAAGTTATGAGCAAATGAGGCTTCCTGCAGATTCTTTACAGCCCCGTCATAGTTCACAAGCCCCATAAACCAAAACTCATGATTATCAATTGAGACGACCTGAATGTACTTCTCTGCAGGGTTTACTTTGCTTGCTGATGGAGTGACTGTTCGTAGCTGGGACAAAGGGATTACCACCTGATGATGGAGGAGAATCAAGAAAAGTAGTCAGCAGAAGAAGACCTCTATATATACTGTAAAAGATGGAATGAATGGGGGGGGAGGGTCTAAACAATGGAGAACTAGAAAGAACTAAGAACAAAAAAAATCCCTAATTCATATAATAATGGAAGAAGCAGATTAACAGTAACAGAGAGTGTTCTTTTTGTATTATAAACTTCTCTAGCATATGTGCCATGGATGTAAATGACACAACAACATTATGTTGGTCTGTCTTATTTATTTGTCCATTAAAGCAAGCTGGCCCTTGTAGCCCTTTTACGTTTGGATTTCCATCAAGCTGCTACGGATTTTATAGTGGTTGTAAGATGGAATTCACTTGCTTATCGGGTTGCCACTTTGCATATTAACAGAAGCATGCAGTCGGTTGATTGACAAATACATCAAAGCATACCAAACAAATTAGATCGTGCCTACATAGAGTACAAATTCCTAGTGGATGCAGGGGTGAATGGGCTTGAAGTTTCAAGATCTAGAGATGTGAAAGGTAATTGTTGTTAAAGAGGTTCTCTTGAAAGGCTTCTACTATGGCATTGTTAGAGAAGCTTTGTCATTACAGGAAGCACAGATATAGCATGAGTCTGTAGAGTTTGATAATCAGAGATTCAGAAATGAGAGAGATCAAGGACTTTAGACTACACGGCTTGAAGACGACGTCAACCAGAATGATGCAGATGATATTATGAATATACCCAATACAATACAGGTGCAGATTGAAATGGTCTCCTTGAATTTACAAATTACAATGGAGATGCATACTCCAGTTGTCATGCTGCAGGAAACTTAAATTGATAGAACAATAGATAAGTGTTATAGAAATTCAAATAGAATAATTGCAAAGTTATGCAGTTCTAAAAAAGGCGGAAGGTAGATAGGTTAAGATGATGACAATGAGATTTTTCTTCACCCATGCTCATTCAGTGGCCATACATCTGTCTAAAGTTGCAGTTCCTTGACATAATCTTTACACTCAAGAGAAACAGATTGAGGTACAGTCAGAATGTATTGGTGATGTCGTAAAGTCAAGTCAATTTGCTACTACAACTATTTTCCTGAAAATTCAAACCTTTAATCATTTAAGTATCACATGAATAGACAACAGGGAAAATTTGAGCTCATCCGAATACTTGCATATTATGTATCTAAAAGGGTGCAAAAACTATGCATTTTAAAAAAAAATCGATGTTGCTATTGTAATTCTTTTTTTTTTTGGATAAGGTAAAATTCATTGATGAATGACTACAAGCATTTGAATGAGCTAAATTTTTTCATTAAATCTATTCATTTGATGCTTAATGAGTTCAATGATTTGGATTCTAAAAGCTTAGCCTTGATATGTAAATATCTAGTTGAGTGTGCTTGGCGTCATCTATTAACCCAAGTGATCCTAATCTGACGTATATATAGTGGAGTGATGCAGTGAGAGCTCTTTCAATAACTCTCTTTGTTAATAAATTTTTCATGATCCAACTAGATGGAATTAACGTTTCTCATTTTGATTACTTACCTATGAAATTTCACAGACATTGGGCTATATGTATTCTGCAATGATGAAAACTTTGTGACGCTTCATATTCAGTTTTGGGCTAAACATTGGATGAGCATGTGCAAATTGTATTGATGACCAAGCAGATGATGTTTGATTGTAGTTTTTTTGTTTGAAGCTGAAGGCAATGATGCTCTTTCCATCTATATGGTTGGATTTTTTTTACCATGCCATAACTTTGTATCTTTTTAAAGCGCGCTCCTGCTCTCGCTGTAGGTGTCTCATAGGATCATGCATGTGTGTGTGTATATATACATAGGGAAAGGTCTTATGTGAGGCATTGAACCGTGCGAGTATTGGAAGAGTGGATGTTCGTCGCTCGTTTTTGTAGTCTACAGTGAGATGGCATACATTTTTTTTATCCCGTTCGAAAGACAGATCAAACAATCCTTGTTAAATTTCCTGCTCATGAAGTAATGTAGTCGAGGAACACCCCCGTAAGAACTATGAAGCACAAGTACGGGTACGGATACGTGATACGGAAATTTTGAAAATAGGATACGAGCACGGCATGGATATGGTATTTTGCCATTTTGTTAGTATTTATTTATAAATTTAATTTAGGAAAAACATAGTTATACATAGAAATGCAAATTAAAACAATCCAAATTCACAATAAAATAAGAGTCGAACTGAGTTTATAGGCATATTGAAGCAATTTATTAGCACTCAAATTGATCATGAATTACAGATATAATATAAATTATATTTAGGAGCTATTGTCTATTGTACATTTAGTACTGAAAGTAGACATTATATCAAGAAGAATTTACTAGAAGTATATCAGAATGTATACACAAGTGTATGCAAACAACAAAAGAGAGACAAATTGATAAATTAGGAAAAATAGATGGTAAAAAGACAAGGCTGAGGAAACAATGATGAGGATGCAATGCTTACCTTTAAAGGAGATGAAACGAAATTGTCAAGATCAAAATCCAGAATAATCAGAATGGATATAGACACCCGAAAAAGAGGTACATTAACCAATAGTAGGAAACTGAAGTCTTTCAGAGAATGTGGAGGACATCAATGTGCATAAAACGTGCATCTCGTTAAGGGAAAGCATCCACAAGAATCATGTAATGTTGAGTGATCTGGTTTGCAATACAGAACAAGTTAAAAATTTATGATTAGACAGCGAAATTCGTTTGAATAGAGGACTCCCAGAAAATGGAGGGAAAAACAATAAAGAGAAGAAAGAAGATGGCATTCAGCAAGGAGAATGGTTGTTGAACTCATAATGACTTCAGGAGAACAGCTGCAACGACTTTGCTACTAGATGCTCTACTTACTAGAGATGGCTGAGAGAGGAGCTGGTGTCTTGGGTGCTAATTATTTTTTTATTTTTCTATTATCTGGATACGGCCCGATACAGTTCAGAAGTATTCAGTACGCATCCCAAAGTATCCAAAAATTATTGGTAACCAACATGTATACGGTATGGGCATGCGTATGGGGCCTATTTTGGAGTATACATACTTCAGAGATAAAAACCAATAGACTAATCCAATACTCTCCTCTCATTTTCCACATTGGGATTTGACATCATTCGCCTCCTCGCCCCATCCAGCTTGCCCCTACTCAGTGTCTCCATTTTATCATGAGTTTTCTAATTAGTTGCATTGGTTTACTCAGTGATGATGTACTACTTGTAATGGCTTCCAAAACCATTGCTCATAGAGTTTTACCTTTTTGTCATCATTTTATTCACATTCTCGCATGCAATTGTTAATATGTTTAGTATATTTATATTATTTTCTCTTTGTTTAGTCCCATATTGGTGATATTTGTATTTGTACCTCTCTCTAGTCCTATATAAAGAGAGAGGTCTTGTATTATCTTTAATCACCAAATACCAAAGTATTACAATTAACATGGTATCAGATAACGATACCAATGTTCTGCTATTTTCCCCTCTCTAATCCTATTAAAAGAGAGGTCTTTATAGTACGTCGTGATATTATATGCCGCTTTCATTTTGCACTCAAATTTGATTTTTTGTAGCCTTTTCTTCTCGTGCATCTTCCACAACTCGGGAAGTGTTCAACCACACTGAAATTATCAAATCCAACATCGGCCGCTGTGAAATTCGTGCGTTTTTGTGGAACCCCGATTTAATTTGTTTGAATTGCACTCAAACTTCACCAACTTGAACAATTATGCACAATGAGGAGTTCAACGACAAACTTGCAAAGCTAGAAGAATGCTTAGTGATCCACGACAAGCGGTTCGACCACCTAAAAGCCTTGATTCTAGGCATGCGACAAGAGATGTGAGCATCGTTTGAGGACATGCAAGATTGACCTATACCATGACGTCATCAACAGCATGACAGCCACCAGTAGTCATTGGGCCTTTCCGTTTCGCTAGGGATGCCAGTTGAATTGTGAGCTAATACTAGAGAAAGTGAATGATACATATGCATCTCGAGCTAGTCCACCACTCATAGAGGGCCACTAGCAAAGCATGAGATAGTAATCATGTCATTTCATGATGTGCACTTTCCATCACTCATAGATGCAACTTTTGACGTGGATGCATTCTTTGGCTTGATTGGTTACAATGGAAGTGTGATATTCGTCTGACCGGTCTTGATTGCACGAGGACATGGCGTTGGTTTTTATCTCAGACAAGATCATTCATAGCAGAAGTGATTCAAGTAGGATTCTACTCCCAGATTCAAAAGCCCGATAGCACATCTGATAGTCCTAATTAGCTTTTTATAATGTTATCATATTTTGGGATTCATTATGCAAGTGTTTTTGTTTTAAAGCCCAAATGTAATGTCAGGGACTTGTAATTTGTTAATTAATTGGTTTTAGTTATTATTTTAGTTGGGTCATTAGCAAGATATAGCAATTGGAGTTTCCCGTGAACTTTTTATGTGAAGAGAATATATTTGTATTATTGAGATATCTAATACAAGCACAGGCACCCTCCTTATATAGGATAGGGGTCAAGTAAATGCAGAGTTCAACAATATTGACTAAAGACAAGATAGTAAAGAGAGCACAAAATAAACAAACAAATAAATATATTAACACTCCCCCTCAAGTTGGAGCGTGGATATCATGCATGCCCAACTTGTCCACCATAGAAAGGAATCTGGTCTTTGGTAGTAATTTTGTAAAGATATCAACGAGTTGATCCTCATCTTGATGTATGGAGTAGCTATGCGCCATGCGCTGGATAAAATAGACTCTCGAAGTGACAGTCTACCTCAATATGTTTGGTGCGCTCATAGAAAGTGGGATTACTTACCATGAAGGTAGCATCTTTATTGTCATAGTACATAGGAATGGGGTCATAATCACAGAGTCTGAATTCCTTTAATAGTCCTTGAACCCACATCAGTTCACAAGTTGTATGTGTCGTGGCGATATACTCAACTTCAACTCTAGATCCAGCCACAACAACCTGCTTTTTGCTTCTCCAAATGATAAGGTTACCACCTACAAAGGTGCAGTAACCTAAAGTAGATTTACGATCAGTCATGCTGCCAGCATAGTCTGAGTCAGAGAAACCTAAAATCTTGTAGTGCCCATTGTTCCTATATAGAAGACCATTTCCAAGTGAGCTTTTTAAGTATTTGAGAATGTGGCACACAACATCCCAATGACATTGTCGAGGTTTATCAAGGTACCTACTGACAAGTCCAACAGCGAAAGTGATATATGCCCGTGTAACCTTCAGATAAATGAGTTTGCCCACAAGTCATCTATATTGTTTGTTGTCAGCCTATGACAGAGAAGAATCATCATCCCAATTGGTATTGGGATCCAAAGGTGTGATGAATGGCTTGTCACCCAACATGTCAGTCTCTTGTAGTAGATCATGTACATACTTGCGCTAAGATAGACATACTCCAGATGAAGAATGTGATATTTCAATCCCTAAAAATACTGCAATTGTCCTAGATCTTTAGTAATGAAGTGATTCCGTAAATACTCCTTGGTATCCTAAATACCTTGATGATAATTCCCACAAAGGATGATATTGTTGACCTAAGGGTTATACATTGCCCATATGTTGATAATGACTTAACCATTTCATTCCTATGTATCTAATATGTTTGTTCACGATTGATTTCAGGCTTTAGGTACATGAAAAGGATCAAATCACACAAGCCCTAGCTTGTCCAAGTTCAAGTCAAATGCAATGCAAGTGTGCTATTTGGGAAATCACTCCAAACGACCTTAGAAGAATTTTGTAATCACTTGTATTGACGATATGACTTGTAACTAAAATGAGAAAAATATGAGGGACATTTAATACTAAGGTTTAATCACTCGAAAGTCAACTTTGAAAATTTGTCACAGGTTGTTCATCTGTCGAGTTGGAAACTCGACCGATCTTGTGATGGATTTTCTGAAGATGACCTATCGGTCGAGTTGTACACTCATAGAACTCGACTGACCGACTCACTGAGCAAATCTAATTTTAGCTCATCGGTCAAGTTTAGCAGAACAAACTTGACCTATAGTTTGAAAATTGGCTTTGTCTTTTAGTTGATCAGTCGAGTTACCTTTATTGAAACTCGACCGAATGTACTGTACGGAAAACGCAGAGAAAGTGATTATAAACATTGGTGACTTGTTTTGCGTAAAAATAGACATGTTGCACTGAGAAAAACAGCTATATTTCGGCCCTAAGTGATCCCCAACTCAAGGTAGCACCCTCAGCTATAAATAGGACCCCTTGGAGTTCATTCCAAGTTTGCTCATTCAAGCTATTTTAAGTCTTTGATATAGTTGAGTGTTCTACAACTCCTTGAGCCCCTTTCTCTCTCTAGTTTACACTTCATTTTGTGATTATGAGTGAGTTAGGCCTTTTGTAAGAGAGCTCCACCCTTGTACATATAAAGCTCTCATCTTCTCCTACTTCCCTATCCCCTTCCTACATGAAGAAAAGGTGAAGCAAGCTTCCTCGAGTGAAGGAGTTGTAGCTGGTCCTCTTCAAGGTTGATGAAGAGATGGTAATCTTCTCCAGGTGAAGGAGAAGGCAAAGGTTGAAGATCTAAGAGGAGTGGCAAAGTCCTTGAAGGCGGAAGACTTGTGCTTGAGTGGGTAAGACCTTGGTGAAGGCTGAAGACTCTTGCAAAGTGAGTAAGTCCTTAGTAAGGTGGATACTCCTTGTGCTTGGATGGGTAAGTCCTTTGGTGGTCTTGTGTTGTAACTCTAATTGGTGATAATATAGAGAAAATCACTTGCAAAGTCCTAGAGGTTGACCTCTCTAGGTAGTGGACTGACTCACTTCTAGTTTGAAGTGTGGACCACTCTACATCACCTTGTCAAGTGCTTGCTATCAATTCCTCTAATCCTTGCTATGCTTGTTAGTTAGGACTTCAAATTACACTTAAGCTTTGGTTCCTATTTAATATAATTTGAAGGTCTAATTTATCTTGTGAGAAATTTTGTAGCTCTATTCACCCCCCTCTAGAGCCCTTAGATCCAGCAAGTGGTATCAGAGCCAAGGATCTTCTCCAAGAATCTTCCATGAGACGAGAAGATGGGTGACAACCTACTTGGTTTTCTCAACCTAGAGGGAGGCTTCTCCATGCGTCCTCCGATCTTTGATGGCACCAACTTCCTCTATTGGAAGAGGTGTATGCAGTTCTACATTCAAGGGATGAACTTTGACATGTGGAAGGTGATGGTCACACCTTATAAGGAGCCAACCGGAGCTGTAGCAACATGGCGTAGAGTTGCACTCAAAGAAAGTCCAACTCAATGCCAAAGCCATAAGCATCCTCTATGCAGCCCTCACCCCAACGGAGTTCAATCGGATCTCATCTTGGGACACAGCCTATAAGATTTGGGACAAATTGTGCATCACCTATGAAGGCACAAAACAAGTCAAGGAGGCAAAGATCTACATGTTGAACAACCTTCTAGAGAACTTCAAGATGGGTAAGAAAGAAGAGATTGCGGAGATATACTCAAGACTCAAATGTCATCATCAACGGGCTGGCTGCATTGGGCAACATTTTGGATAGATGTGTAATCAACTCCAAGATCTTGAGGACGCTACCAAAGAGATGGGAGTCAAAGGTCACCTCCATTGAAGAAGTGAGGAACCTTGGTGACATCCCAACCGAAAAGCACATTGGCAACCTTCAAGCCCATGAGCCTAGACTTGACAAGTAAGAAGAAGAAGCCAAGCAAGAAGAGAAGGAAGCCAAGAAGATCAAAGATAGTGCTTTCAAAGCACAAGTAGAGGTTGTCATCCTTCAACAACAACTTGTTTGTCGGACTTCTCCCTCCTCTAGTAAAGATGAAGGTCCTAGTGAGCATGAAGCAAACTACATCAAGGACAAACACTTCAAGGGAAAGCAAGCCTCCTCTTCTACTCCGAGATGCTACAAGTGTGGGCAAAAGGAGCACTACAAGAATGAATGACCCAAGTCAAGAAAGCCACACCACAAGGGCAGGTCAAAGAAGGAAGAGGAATACAAGGAGAGAAAATACAAGAGAAAGGACAATAAGGAGAAGAGACACAAGAATGCAGCTCATGCAGCTTGGAAAATTTCATCTTCAAGCAGCTCAAGTTCCGAAGAAGATGAAGAGTGTCACCTTGCACTCATGGTCTCTACTAGTGAAGATATTGGTGAGGTGAGGTAAGTTTGCATGAGTTATCTAAAGAAGTTGTTATTGACATGCCTATCTCTACCCGTTCATCTTTTGCTAAATGTAAATCTAAAAGAAAATGGTTAGGAAAAATCATTGATTATCTCTATGCTAAACTTGAAATTCTTGAATTGAATGAGAAAACTAATCTTGAGAGTATTGATAATTTGCAAGGACAATACCTTGATCTTGAGCTCCAATACAATGGGGTTAAAGTTGAGAATGGTATCTACCTTAAGAACATTGAAAATCTTAAGAAAGAAAAAAAAAATTGCCTTAAAGAGCTTGAAATGGTTAAAACTGAAAATGTTGAATTTAAGCTCCTTATTGATGCTTATAGAGAAGAGAAAGAAATCCAAATGTTTAAATCTGAAAATGCTAGGTTACTTGATCAAGTAAATGATCTATCTTCTAGACCTTTATTGCCTAGTGTTAATGTTGCTTCTATCTCTCTTGAAAAAGATTCATATTTAAATATGTCTTGAGGCTGATCTTGTGCATGCTAGGGATGACATATCTAGTTTATCTTCTACCATTATTTCCTTAAATGATGATAACCATAGATTGAGAGCATCCCTACAGAAATTCCTCAAAGGTAAGAACTCCCTAAATGAAATCATTGACCATTCTACCAAACAAAGTGGTACTAGTGGTTTGGGATTTGTAGGGGGCACCAAAAGGCAAGAGCAAAGTCAAAGGTAAGAAAAAGAGCAAGGAGACCTCTTTCTTTGTTGGAGTCTTCCGACACTAAGAATCATATGGTTTGTTCTTATTACAAATGTGATAATCATTACTCTACTTATTGTCCTTACAAGCCTAAGGGGACCAACCCAAAGATGAAATGGGTCCCCAAGCTAACTCCGACATTCTCCTTTCTTGCAGGAAAAAGGACGATCGATCACCTTTGGGGACAACAAGAAAGGTAAAGTCAAAGGTGAGGGTGACGTAGGTGAATCCTTGTGTATCAAGAATGTTCTCTTTGTGGATGGCCTACATCACAATTTAATTAGTGTTAGTCAACTATGTGAAAATGGTTACCTTGTGTTATTTACTTCCTTTGAATGTTTGATTCTAGATTCCATCACCTACCAAGTTATATATAAGGGAACTAGAAATGGTAATCTTTATGTTATTGTTCTTGATTCTATTAAGCCTGTTTTGGTAGATGCCTAGTAGTCAACTCGAATGGTATTTCTCTTTGGCACCGCCGGCTTGGTCATGTAAATATGCATCAGTTGAAGAAGTTGAGCAAAAAGGACTTGGTCAAGGGACTTCCTAAATTGGATTTTGAAAAGGATGAGGAATGCCAACCTTGTACCCAAGGAAAGCAAATCAAATCCTCCTTCAAATCCAAAGGAGTCCTTAGTACCAAGAGAGCTCTTGAGCTTCTTCACATTGATCTATTTGGACCAATGAGAACTCAATCGCTTCGTGGTTCCAAGTATTGCCTTGTTATTGTCGATGATTTCTCTAGATATACTTGGACCTTCTTTCTCATTTCTAAAAGTGATATGCTTGATGTTTTCTCGAGCTTTTGTAAACGAGTTGAGAATGAAGCCTTTTGACGCATTGTTTCCATCCGTAGTGACCATGGGGGAGAATTTGAAAATGAGCTTTTTGAGCGGTTTTGTCAAGTATCAGGTTATGCACATAACTTCTCTTCACCACGAACACCTCAACAAAATGGGGTTGTAGAGAGGAAAAATAGTTCCCTACAGGAGATGGCTAGGACCATGCTTCTAAAGTATGATACTCCTAAGAATTTTTGGGTTGAAGCTGTCAGTACCTCATGTTTTGTGCAAAATTGGGTTTTCACTCATCCTTCGCTGAAGAAAATCCCCTATGAGCTATGGTGTGGTAGGAAGTCTTCTATCGAGTATTTCCATGTTTTCAGATGTCCTTGTTTTGTTTTGAATATGAAAGATTCTCTCGACAAGTTTGATCTGAAATCTTACAAGGCTTTCTTTCTTGGCTATAGCACTACTAGCAAGGCTTATAGAGTTTTTAATGTTGATGTTGCTAAAGTAGAAGAATCTATTAATGTAAAGTTTATTGAGACTAACTCCTCTATTCCCAAAGATATTGTTCCAAATGATGATGTTGCAGGTGAAGTAATTCCTATTCTAAAAGAGCTCAACATCACCCAAAAGGGAAAAGAGGTGGCCACTCAAGAAGAAGACAAAAATTATGAGTAGAATGATCCAACCCCCCGGTTTGCAAAGAATCATCCAAAAGAGCTGATTTTAGGTGATCTATTTGAAAGAGTGAAGACGCGGACTGCATTCAACAAAGAACAAGCCAACAGTGCCTTCATCTCACAACTCGAGCTTAAGAATGTCAAGGAAGCTCTTGGGAATGAAGAATGGATCCTAGCTATGCAAGAGTAATTGGAGCAATTTGAGAAGAACAAAGTTTGGACCCTTGTGCCAAGACCAAGTGATAGAAAGATCATTGACACCAAATGGGTCTACCACAACAAGCTTGATGAAAGCGGAAAAGTGCAAACAAAAGATGGGAACTTCATCAACCAAGGCAAGTACACAAGTGAACTACTTAAGCGCTTTGGGATGGAGAACACCAAGCTGATGGACACATCCATGTCAAACACCGTCAAACTTGACAAAGATGAAGAATGTGAGAATGTAGATGAGAAGCTCTATAGAGGTATGATTGGAAGTTTAGTTTACTTAACTGCCTCTAGACCTGATACAATGTTTAGTGTTGGCTTGTGCGCTCGCTTTCAATCAAATCCTAAGAAATCACATCTTATAGCTGTTAAGAGGATTTTAAGGTACTTAGCCAAAATCTAAAATTTTGGACTATGGTATCCCAAGTCAAGGGACTTTACACTTACTACTTATAGTGATGTGGATTATGCAGGGTGCTTGATTGATAGAAAGTGCACAAGTGGCACTTGTTTCCTCCTAGGACCATGCTTGGTGTCTTGGTTCTCCAAGAAACAGAGCATAGTGGCATTATCAACCACCGAGGCTGAGTACATTGCAGTCGGGAGTTGTTGTGCCCAAGTCCTATGGATGAAGCAAATGCTCCAAAATTTTAGCATTCATTTTGATGTTTCCCCAATCTATTGTGATAATACAAGTGCAACTAACTTGTCATATAAACCTATCTTGCATAGTAGAGCTAAACATATAGAGGTTTTCCATCATTTTCTCTGTGATCATATTGCTAAGAAGGATAACGTCATAATGTGTTAGGGCCTTAGCTGCAGTTTTTGGAATGGAAATCATGGAAAGAGCAGCAGTAAAGTCTGCAAAACTTGAACCAAGATTAGTATTAGAACAGAAATTTGCTAATAGGGTGTAAGGTACAAGAATGCACCCCTTTTCTTATGCTAATTGCAGTATTCAGATCAGAGAATACCTTATTAGTGTCGTGATCTTCCGACGAAGATGAGAAATTGGTTGAGGGAGGGACCATAGAGGGAGTTGGAGTCCTACAGCGTCTTTGGTAGACCTGGAGAGGACATCAACAGAGTTTGAGGAATCTGGTTTAACATTAACAGGAAGTGGTGTATCCATAAGTATATCCGTAGACAGAGTTGATCCCATAGTAGAAAAATATGGTGTATCCTAAAAGAAAACAACATCCGCACTCACTATACCATTTCTTAGCTGCCACATCATAACATATATATAGCTTCTAAGTGCGTGAGTACCCCAAGAAGATGCACTTAGTAGATCTAGGATCAAGTTTGCTTACAATAGTCTGAAGATTTCGTACAAAACAAGTACTGCCAAAAATTCTAGGTGGTATAGAAAAAAGGGGGGCTTCAGGGCATAATACATTATAAAGGAAGTTCGTTGTTCAAGACAGATAAGGGCATCTTGTTGATTAGAAAATAGACGGTGGAGACAGCATCAGCCCAAAAAGATTTAGGGACATGATAGTGAAACATAAGGGTTCGAGCTACTTATTTTTGCGTTCGGCAATCCCATTCTGTTGAGTGTAAGAACAGGAGGTTTGATGAATGGTGCCAAGGTTTTTACAAAAATTGTTGACAGATTGTTGCATAAATTCAAGGGCATTGTCAGTTTTAAAAATTTTGATAGGCTTTATTAAATTGAGTCTTAATCTCTGCAAAGAAAGTTAGTGATAATATCAAGAACATGTGCCTTGTCTTTAAGTAAAAACAAGTAGTCTAAGAGAAGTCATTCATAAAGGTCATAAAATAACGAAAACCCGACATACTTGTAACAGAACAAGGGCCCCATATATCAGCATGGACAATGTCAAAAACTAATTTTGAGGCTAGAGTTGTTTTTCTAGAAAAACTACACCGAGTTTGCTTTCCTAATCGGCATGCTTCACATTTAAACATAGTTTCAGATACATTAGGAATTAAACGCTTGAGCTTGGAAGCGAATGGATGTCCCAATATGTGGTGCCATTGAAGTCCTAAAACAACCGAAAATAAAAGAGCAATAGTCTGTGGAGCATCAACGTAGTATAAGTCGTCATGTCCCTCATGGCCCGAACCAATCCTCATACTCGTGCGGAGATTCTGAAAAGACACATCCATCCAGGTCAAGCGTAATAGAACACTGAAGTTCTTTGACATTTTTACTAACTGAAAGAAGGTTCAAAGGAAAGTGAGGAACATGCAGAGCCAATCTAAGCAAGAAATTATTTGTAGTGTGAATATTACCAACCCCATGAATTGGTGCTTGAGTACCATCAGCAACAGTTACAGGCGGAATAGAAGAAGAAGCAATTAATTTAGAGAATAGTTTCAAATTGCCTGAAATATGGGTAGAAGCACCAAAGTTCATGACCCAATTGTTTTTACCATAAGGGGTTGAGGATGCTAGAAAGGCAGAATCACCATCCGAGCGTGGAACCGACATCGAAGGCTGGAGTCATTCTTGTAAAAGCTTTTCACATTCAGCTCGGACCCAATCCACAGAAGCAGTCGGTGGAGGGTTGGGTCAAGTCATCCTCAGTGTAGTCGGTAGAAGCCTAATTGGCCCATGTGTTGGGGTAGCCATATTTCTCTCAATAGCAATCCTCATTGTGATTATTACGTCCACAGTAGTTGCAATGACAAGGCCTAATAGGAGGAGTGTTGCTTGGTCCAGCGGTAGGTTGACCACGTCCCAGTCCAGTAGGGGGTTGGCCCGTCCAAGTCTTGACGGGTCAAAACGACCACGTCCTCTACTACGGCCACGGCCAGGGTCGCCAGATCGGACGGCAAGAGTAGATGCCTCAAAAGGAACTAGCAGGAGAAGAAGAGACAGACAACGGGCATTGGGCCCTTTTTAGGACATCACGCGGTTTGGGGAGTGGATCACTGAGCCAAAATCTTAGGAAAATGGTATAAAGATCCTTTTCCTAAGATTTTTTGACTTTTTTTTTACAATTTTAGACAGAATCTAATCCACGACTCTAGTAAAAGAGGCGGGTAATCAAACAAAGAATTGTACCAACTGAAGTTCATTTTGTTGTCTTTGAACTTCAGTAATATGAGAATTCAGGGGATCATAAACTTCAACTTCAGTAATATCAGAAGTCAGACAAGATCTGATCTAAAACTCTTGTAAAAGAAGCAGGAAATCCAGTAAGGAACTGTACCAACTAAAGTTCATTCAGTTGTCTTTGAACTTTAGTAATATCAGAAATCAGGGGATGATAAACTTTAGAATCATCCCACAAAGCACAGCATTGACTATAATAATCCTCAACAGAGGTATCTTTAAAATCCTTTTTTGGCTAGGTTTTTAAAGATTTCAAACACCTTTTTAGGATTTTGTTGGTCTGAATGCACATGTGTAACTGATCCCACATGGCCTTTGTCGTTCTAAGTCGTATAAGAGATTGACTTATTTTCGATTCTGCACTATGACTATCCAGGTTATCACTCCGGAGTCATCTTTGACCCACAAGTCATACGCATGTTTAGTCTTTTCATCAGCAGTCTCAGACGAAGGAACAAGTCCTTTAGTGATAAGATAAGAGTACCTGCCTTGGGCCTTGACATACAACTCAAAGGAAGTTGACCACATATGGTAATTAGAACCATTCAATTTGACAGTGGTCACATAGAGAGTTCTTAAGTTATAATTAGAGGTCATGATGGAATCAATTCTAGATCGATGCACACAAGTTATCAATGCAGAAGGGCGTGAAGCATCACGCAATGCACCAGCAGAAGAGTTTAGAAACCCAAAAGAATGGGCATTAAGAAGTAATGTCACATTGTCAACTTAGATCGACATCTGAAGGCTGATGGGAGGGAGCAAGTCCCACCTAAAAAAAAGGTTCAAATGAGAAGTTGTGTCTATACTAGGAGAAGCCTGGATTTAGTGAAACAAAGTGAAATCAAGGAAGTATGTGGGTGGTCGTTGGGTTGTGGTTGATGGTTGGTGTGGTGGTGAGCCGATGGGTGGGATGGTCGATTGGCTAGGTCGATTGGTGGAGTGGTCGATAGGGTGGGTCAATGGGTGGGGGTCAATAGGATGGGAGGTCGATAGGGCTTGGTATTTGGTGGTGGTTGATAGGATGGGAGGTCGATAGGATGATGGGGTGGTGGAGGTCGATGGGTTGATGGCAGATAGAGGAGAGGTCGATGGATGGCGAGAGGTCGATGGGTTGATGGGGTGGTGGAGGTCGATGGGGTATGGGGTGGTGGAGGTGGAGCTCGATTGGCTGATGGGGTGGTAGAATTTGATAGGGTTCGGGAGATGGATGGATGGTGGAAGTCGATGGAGTGGTAGAGGTTTTCTGGATGGCAGAAAGTCAATGGAGTTTGGGGTGGTAGAGGTGGAGGTCAATTGGTTGATGGAGTGGTAGAGGTTTTCTGGATGACGGGAGGTCGATGGTCGATGAATGGTCAGTGTGGAAGAAGGAATGGTGGTGGCGGTTGTAGAGGAGTGGAGTGGTGATGGCGGCAGCTTGGGCGGAAGCTGGTAGCAAGGCAAATGTGAGGTAGCAGCGGGTGAAGAAGGCACGCGGGTGGAGAGGGGGGAAGATGGCAGACATGGAGCAGATAGGGAGGGGGTGGAGGGTGGTAGCAAGGGAGGGGGTGGAGGGTGGAGGATGGGAAGGAGAGGAGGATTAGGGCAGATCAAACAACTGGTCTTAATGAGATATGTTATTTATGTGTTATTTTTGCGTTTTACTCTACCTATGTTTTATCCCATATTGCTCACCTTTACTTGTTGTTTTATTCTCTTGTCCTATAAAAGAGAATGTATTGTAAACTCTTTTACACATCGAATACAATTCTTTTCATTCTTCTACATGGTATCAAGAGCGGTTCGGTTCCCCTAAAAATTCAACACCCTAATCTCCCCTCCCCTCCTCTACCACCACCCACCACCACCCCCAACAGCCCTTACACCAATCCCACCACCATCTTCCCTAAAAACTAGACCACTTCCCTGCCAGTTCTCCTCGTCTACTCTTCTGACCGTTTCCGGGCAGATTTTCAACATAGCACATTGAGAGTCTACCACATCTTCAACTACTTTTGCCTATGCCTCATGGTGGAGTTTTGAATCTCTCCATGACGGAGTAGGTTCTACTACATCCTCTTTGTCCCATAGTGGGTTCTCTACGATCTGATGTGTCAGATCCACTACTGCCAACTGTTGCCCCATGGCGGGTTTCTTTGGATCTGTTCATCCTGGCTATTTTTAATCTCTACTTCTGCATCTGCGGTCTGCTCTACTCTGCTTCTGCTCTTCTACTGCTCCAGTCCTGTTTACCATGGCATCTACTGAGCCTCCACGTTCACTGTATCACCACAGTGAAACTTGATGGC